>MU834384.1:0-47446 GCA_029204225.1 Diphasiastrum complanatum | reverse complement strand
GGAGAAACCTTCGATGATCCCTAGAAGCCGTCTAGGGTGTACCTTCCGGTACCTTGACTTCGTAGTCAGAGCATCAACAGAGGAATCTCCATTAAAGGACAAATAGTGACTTCTAACACTCTCCCTTAATGAGCAGCCTTCCAATGACTCTCCTTGGGATCTTGCATAAATTGACTGACTACTCCCACAATGTGTGATAGACCAGGTCTCGTAATTGTCGCATAAATAAAACTTCCGACAAGACTTGTTAGAAATAATAAATGATAATGTTAGTTTCCCATAGGTTACTTGGACCCAAAAGGTCGAGACTTGTGTAACCATGGGTTAGGTTTATTATTAAGACCATGTTAAGTCGGTTTTAGTTAAGTTGGACCCAATTTCGGTCTAGTAGTAACTCGTGGGTCCAAGTAAAGTCTAATTATGTTAAGGGACCCTATCTTGACTTTTGGGGGTGCCCTATAATAATTAGTAGTGGGTTTGGAAGAGTCTAGGCTCTTGGAAGGCCTATTTACATGTACTCATTATTCATTTGTAATTCATTCCCTTTCAAGCATTGCTACTACTTTCTCTCTCCTTGAGGGCGCCTAACCCTCTCCCTCTTCTTCTTCTTCTTCTTCTTCTTATATATGGAGATTGAATGTTAGAAGGATCTTGGCACTTTGATTTCCTACATAATATCAGAGCCATGGATCTTCTATGCTTGATATAGGGCTCCCTACCAAAAGAGATCGTCTTCACTTAGGGATCACAAAAATTCAGCACCTTTGTTGATTTTTTGGAGTGAAGATCCGTTCAATTTTGACTCTTTTCCGTTTTGCAAGAGGGCGCCACAGATCAAAGGAGATAATGGGATTTTGGGCGCCCAAAAATCAGTTGGTTGTTTGCTGGTTTTTCAGGTTGCAGGAAAGATGTAATAGATCCTAACACCACAGTAGGGCAAACACTAACTGATCCACCCAACCTTGCCTACTCCCTGATATAGAGTAAGCCCCTCCTAGCCCAGTGTGAGGACTGGTAGCATGCTACTGCCAAGTGTCGGCCACATGGCACTGACGTGGCCGACTGCACTTCGGGACCCAACTGGGGGCCCTATCCTGCTGACAGGGTCCCTAGGCTGTGTTAGGCCCGCCATGGCTATGGACCATGCTGGGGCACACTACTCACACTGTCTTGCCCTGTTGGTCATGTACGCTGGACACGACCCTGACTGTGGTATCTGACCTATCTGTGTTCTCTAGGGTTCGGCACTGGTTACGAGCTCGTAACACTCCCTCCCCCTTAAGAACCGTCTTGGTCCTCTAAGACAAAGTCTGGAAAAATCTTGCGAAGGACGCTGCCTCTTTCCCAAGTGGCATTCTCAACAGGCTGATCATTCCACTTAACCAGATATTCTCGGTATAGAGTATGACGAGTCTGCGTCTCTCTACTATCAAGAATCTCCTCTGGTTCATGTGGAGGTTGTTGAGGATCCAATGGGAGAACTAGAACATTGTCCCCTACCAGATTATCTGATCTGGTTAAGGCTTTTCGTAACTGACTTACATGAAAAACTGGAAAAACCTTACTGCAGTGTGGGAGTTCTAGTTCATAGGTGACCTCGCCTAGTCTCCTACTGATGGTAAAGGGACCACAATACCTTGGAGACAAATTAGCACACACTCCTGATTTGAGGGTTTTAGAGTCAACTGGGACTCTCAAGTAGACTCTCTCACCAGTGGAGAACTGCACATCCCGTCTGTGTGGATCTGCATAATGCCTGGCTCGATCCTGGGATTGTCTAATGCTACGCTTAGCATGTTCTATCATCTGGTTTAGGTCTTCTAAAAAGTTTCTGGCTGCTTCAACTTTTTCTTGTTTAAACCCTACAGCTGTGGGTGAGCGTGGCTGAAAACCGTACATCAGCATAAATGGGCTGTATCCCGTAGCTGAATGTTTGGTACTGTCGTAAGCAAACTCTAATATCGAGAGATACTCCTCCCAATTAGTCTGCCTCTTGCTGACGTATGCACGAAGCATATCCTCCAGCACTTGATTTACCCTTTCTGTTTGACCGTCCGTCTGTGGATGGTCGGTGGTACTCATATTAAGTTTAGTATGGAGATGATGGAATACTGCCTTCCAAAAATTTCCAGTAAACTTACTGTCCCGGTCGCTGACTATGCCGGAAGGTAGACCGTACAATTTAAATAGCCCGTCTACAAACAACCTTGCTAACTCTGGAGCTCTAACGGTTGTTTTGGTCGGAATAAAATGAGCCATTTTGGTCAGACGGTCAACTGTGACCCATATAGCGTCATTACCCTTTTGGGTTTTAGGCAGGCCTACTATAAAATCCATGGAGATACTCTCCCATTTACCAGCTGGTATTTCTAAGGGATGCAACAACCCTCCTGCCTTTAAACGCTCTGCTTTATTTACTTGACATTTCTGGCAACTGGTTACATACTGGTGGACGTCCCTTTTCATGCTGGGCCAGAAAAATTGCCTACGAAGAAGCTCATAGGTCTTCTGTATGCCTGGGTGTCCAGCGCTAGGATTGTCATGACATTCATATAGGACCTGCTGCCTATAATCCTCTGAATTGGGGACACATACTCTATCTCTATAGAGCAAGTACTCATCCTGAATGGAATACTGTTTCCATTTGAATCCTTGAGTCAACTGACCCTCAACCACTAGGGTTTGCTTGGGTAATACAGGCTCAGAATCCTCAACGTCATCTGATGACGTATACTCGGACTCATCATCATCCTCAACGGAAGCTGCCGTATTCTTGGATGAACTGGCACCAGCCCCGGGAACTGGTTCTGGAGTCTGTAACTGTCTGTTCTGGACTGAGTTCCAGATAATAGAGAAGAATGCATCATGCTGGCATTTCCCTCTCAAGGACTCGAGTAACTCATTACGAATCTGAGTAAAACTCAGCTCGTTTATCATAGGCATTCTGCTAAGGGCATCTGCTACTGTATTGAATTTTCCACGCCTATATCTGATAGACATGTCAAACTCTTGCATCAACTCTGCCCAACGAGCTTTCCGACCTCTAAGCTCAGGTTGATTGCAAAGGTATCTGAGACTCTCATGGTCTGTCAGGACCTCAAAGTTGGCACCATACAAATAATGCCTCCAAGTCTTAAGGGCATGGACTATAGAAAAGAGTTCCTTTTCATAGGCACTATACCTAGTCTGTGCTGGCTCGAGTTTTTTACTCTCGAACGCAACTGGTCGTCCACCCTGAGTTAGCACAGCACCTACTGCAAAGTCGCTAGCATCTGTTTCGACCACAAATGGCTGATTGGGGTCGACGACCTTTAAAACTGGTGCTGTAGCTAAGGCTGTTTTGAGAGCATCAAAGCTCTCCTGTTGTGCGGACTCCCAAATGAACTCCTTTCCCTTCCCCTTAAGGAGATTTGTCATAGGGACTGCTATCTGAGCATATTCCTTGACAAATCGTCTGTAATATCCCGCCAGACCAAGAAAGATTTGAAGTTCCAAAATATTCTGAGGTCTCAGCCAACTGAGTATGGCTTTAACCTTATTTGGGTCCATCTTAATCCCATCTGAAGAGATAATGTGACCCAAATATGCTACTTCTTCAACGAAGAATTCACACTTGGATTGTTTAGCATAAAGCTTATGCTTTCTAAGCAGTCGAAACACCTTTCTGAGGTGTTTTAGATGCTCCTTCCTCGTTTTGCTGTAGACGAGGATGTCATCTAAAAATACGACTACAAACTTACCCAAGTATGGTCTGAGGACACTGTTCATCAAGGTCATAAAGGTAGCTGGAGCATTTGTGAGCCCAAATGGCATCACCTTAAACTCATAATGACCGTGACGAGTCCTAAAAGCTGTTTTCGAGACATCTTCCGATTTTATACGGACTTGATGATATCCCGTTCTGAGGTCTATTTTGCTGAAAAACTTAGCCCCGTCGAGTTGATCAAACAACTCGTCTGCCCGAGGCATAGGGTATTTATTCTTAATTGTGACTTTATTGAGGGCTCTGTAATCTACGCAAAGACGCATAGACCCCTCCTTCTTTATCACCAATAGGACTGGTGAGGCCCATGGTGAACTACTGGTCTGAATTTGGCCTTTCCCAAGATAGTCTGTTAACTGCCTAGTTATTTCTTCATCCTCTGTTCGGCTGACCCGATACGCAGGTTTAGAAACAGGTGCTGTACCTGGTACTAGGTTTATTACATGATCTACCTCTCTGCTAGGTGGTAAACCATGTGGCAAATCTTCAGGAAAAACATCTTTAAATTTAGACAATAAAGTTTCTAATTTACTGATTTTCTGCTGAATAGAACTGGAAATAGAAACTTCAGGAATAAACTGAAAGTCATATAAGAATACCTGATGGTCTTCGTCTCCGATTAGCTGACAGAGCTCTGAACTGCAGACCATAGGGCTGTTGGGAACATCATGCTCCCCATGCAACTGGATCTCTCGGCCTTTATACTGAAAGCTGAGGGTGTTCTCCTGATAGTTTCTGTGGAGGGAAGGTCCTAAACTGTAGAGCCAATCTCTCCCGAGAACAATGTCTGTTCGATCCAGGTGCATTATCTGAAAGTTTATTTGATCTTGGTACCCCTGAATACCAAGATTTAACTTACTTACCATAGTTTCCCATATTTTTTTATCTTCACCCTTAGCTAATGAAACTATGTACCTATGCTGACTAGGTACTTCTGGTAGTTTAAGCTTTTTAACCAGGGTGTGGTTGATAAAATTATGGGTTGCCCCATCATCAACCATGACTCTTACTGACTGGTTACCAACTTTCCCATGCATACGTACTAGGTCATGCGGCCCAAAGCTGAAGGGTCTCGCTAGCATTGCAGAGGTCAGCTGGCAACAGTGTTCATGATCTTCATGATACACTTTGATCTCGGAAGCTGCCGAGTTACTGGGGAAACATACAGTCTGAACAAGATGACCACGGTAGGGCAAACACTAACTGATCCACCCAACCTTGCCTACTCCCTGATATAGAGTAAGCCCCTCCTAGCCCAGTGTGAGGACTGGTAGCATGCTACTGCCAAGTGTCGGCCACATGGCACTGACGTGGCCGACTGCACGTCGGGACCCAACTGGGGGCCCTATCCTGCTGACAGGGTCCCTAGGCTGTGTTAGGCCCGCCATGGCTATGGACCATGCTGGGGCACACTACTCACACTGTCTTGCCCTGTTGGTCATGTACGCTGGACACGACCCTGACTGTGGTATCTGACCTATCTGTGTTCTCTAGGGTTCGGCACTGGTTACGAGCTCGTAACAAAAGAGCCATTAATTATCTTCTTCGGGGTTGCTTTTAGGTCGCCCACATCCGTGTAGGTTTATCCTACTTCCGTTGGTCCACTGCTGCCCTATTTTTCAAATTTGCTCCTTTGCAGGAGGGCGCCCATCTACAAGCAATTTTTATCTTCTGATTTGTCTGAAAAATCAGATTTTACAAAGTGAAGATCCGCTTCTTTTGCTTGTTTCCAGGAGTGGAAGAAGGCGCTAATTTTTTGTGATGATCCGATCACATTCCGAGGCTGAAAATTGGACAGCATATTACCATTTGTAGGGTGTTTGCAACAGCCCTATCCGTGTGTGTATTGTTCACACTTTTTGGCAAGAAAGAAGGGTTCCGGAAAAAGCTTTGTTGGAGGCTAACCTAATTCTTTGCTTGTGGTTTTTTGAGTTTGTAATGCAATTTCAAGCTGAAATTTTTAGCACACAAGGCTTGTAGGAGGGCAGGTTCCCACATCCATCTAATGTGTGGTTTTGACACATTCCGGTGCTGATTTTTCAGATTTGATACTTGCTGGTTTTTGTGTCTTTTAGCAAACTCAGCACTTAGTGACTTTTTCTCACGTTCAATGAGTTTGTCACAGCTACCTGTTAGGAATAAGTCATCCACATAAATAATCTTAAAAAGACTCTTTCCATCTTTTCTAAGAACATAAAGAGAGGAATCAGCAATGCTAGGAAAATATTCCTTAATTCAAGAGTTCCATGCTCTAGGTGCCTGCTTTAGACCATACAAAGCCCGATGAAGGCGACAGACATGATCTTCCTTTCCTTTTGTAACAAAACCCTCATGTTGCTCTAGGTAAACTTCTTCTTCGAGATAGCCATTTAAGAAACTGGTCTTCACATCCATCTGATGTATACTCCAAGCATAGTAGGTAGATAAACCAATAACCATCCTGACTGTGTACATTTTGGCCACCGGTGCAAAGGTCTCGTCATAGTCTATTCCTTCACGCTGAACATATCCTTTTGCCACCAATCTTGCCTTATACTTTTCTACTTCTCCCAGTGAGTTGTACTTGATAGTGTAGATCCACTTAACTCCGATTGGTCTTATTGAATTTGAAGACTTCACAAGCTCCCAGGTTTCATTCTTCATAATGGAGTTATATTCTTTAGTTATTGCATCAATCCATCTAGGATCTTTTGATGCTGACTTGAATGTCTTTGGTGCTTCCTCATTAAAGACCTTGGTCATCAAGGCAAGGTTCACTTGAGGTTGCTTACCTCTACTCCTTAAGTTCCTTTCGTCTGTCACAGCTGTGTCACTACCTTTAATAGTCTTTAAATAACATCTGGGTAGCTTTTTAGACACTTTACATGAAGTCGAAGTTGCAGCCTCCAGAGTAGTAGATGGCTCCAATTGTGGAGGTGTTGCCTCCAATTGATCATCGGCTTGTGCCTCCATTTGATTCTCCTCCTGAACAGGGGTTTCATCCAAACTTGGGAGAGGATTATGAGGTTCTGATGACAGAATAGCTTCTCCCATTTTACTTACTTGATCTATGTGATCACTAGGGATGAGTTTACCAATAGTTAGAATTGTTTTTTTTTTTTGAATTTTTTTTTGGGCAATATGGGTATCAGATGAAAGCTCTGATTAAGAGCATTATTATTGTGTAGTTAGCCGAATGTTTCGGGTGCAGGATGGTCCAGTTTAGGTGCATTAACTCCCAGGTTTACGCCATAGCTCCTTTTAATATAAAAAATTAACAAAAAAAAGAGAATGCCCCAATGTGTTCATAATAGGATTCTCTCTCTCTCTCTCTCTCTCTCTCTCTCTCTCTCTCTCTCTCTCTCTCTCTCTCTCTGCATCTCCATCTGCGGGTCCCTGACCCATGTTGTGTAACCACATCCCCCTCAGTAAGCTCAACCTTGAACCAAAGGCCTCGGCCCCGCACTGGCATCGTATCAACACGAGATCAAACTTGCAAACAAAATAAGCAAGCAAATGTTTAGTAGAAGAAAATACACTACATTGAACAACATTACCAGGCTAAAATAGAGCTCAAAATATCAGAGCATACATCACAATGATTCCAATTCACACATCATAGCAAGTGCCAAAAAACACATGGGATTAGGACGTGGGATAGAATTATTTCAGTATGAGCGATAACGGGCGACTGTCGTTAGCGTGGGAGTCCGTGCAAGTGTAAAGGAGTGCAGTGTACGCCTAAACCACGCCCTTGGCATATGCTTGCAAACCTTAAAAAACATCGAATTAGAGCATGGAATTTGCAATTTTTGATACGGACAAAGAAGGGCGGAACGGAGGTCACAGGTTTCTCTGCAGGCATGTTGAAATGCATTCTAGGCTCAGACATCACCTAAATCGGTTGCCCACAAGTCATTTTGTGAAAATGGCAAAAATACACCTGCATATGGAATGTCATGTTCAAATCTTGCTAGGCGTGCCGTAACGGCTGAAACTGACGCCGTAGGAATCACCGTGGGCATGAAGAAAGGTGGTCTAGAGCCAAACTACGCTCGATTTGGTTGCCTACAGCTCAATGTCCACACTTGCAAAAAATCAAGCCTACACTTTACAAATATCGAAAATTGATCGTTTTGCTCTCCACGAAGCTCAGATCCCCCTGGTAACGTGCACACCACCTCCGTATCGCCAGGTTGATGCCTGCCAACTATCCACATGCGAAGATCGGACGCCTATAGCTCACAAAAAAAAAAATTTGCCTCCTCTTCTGGTAGCGCGATTCTGGCTGGCCCAAAAATCGGAATATACTGGTTTTCTTTTTTACAACAATTCTGACAGCGAATACTTGCAGCATGTGCCCAAAAATGATTTGATAGTTGTTTGGCTTTTATCATAGATAAGGCACACTCTACAATCATCCTGTTTTTCCTCTCTATAACACCATTAAACTTATGTGAGTTGGAGGGAGTCAACTTCTGAACAATTCCATGAATTTTACAAAAATTCATAAGTTCTGTAGAGATATAAACTCACCAACCATATCTGATCTAATTGACTTTATCTTTCCATTTATTTGAATTCCCTTAACTTTAAGAATGCTCTAGATTTGTGCTTTAAGAAATAGATCCAAGAGAAATGGGAGAAATCATCCATAAGCACCAAATAATAAAGGTTTTTTCCGATAGATTCAGTTTGGGCAGGTCCCCAAAGGTCCATGTGCACCAGTCCCAATGGAGATTCTACCCTCTTTGACCTTTCTAAATGTGCCTTCTTATGGTGCTTTCCAAGAACACACCCTTCACAGATGCCCTTTAGTTCTGTTATCTTTGGAATACCAGTGACTATGTTCTTGTTATACAAAAGTTTAAGTGCATCATTATTTAAGTATCCACAAAGAATTACGAACATCCCGTGAGTACCCAGAAACAAATGCACTTTCATTCTTTATGAATTTAAGTCTGTATAATTTATCTAATCCCTGAATTCCTTTCGCAACCATTGTTCCGGAAAAAGTTAGGATTAGACAATAGTCACTGTAGAGTTCAACTTTGTAGCCTGCATCTGGACACTTCCCTACACTTAATAGATTCTTCGTGAGATTAGGGATGAAGAGAGCGTCCTTGATTATGCAATTTTTACCAAAATCAAAACATTTGAGATTAATGTTCCACTTACCCAAGACTTGGTGAGTACTAGCATCGCCTAGTACGACCCGGCTTTCTCCATGAGATCTACATGTTGCAACCAGAGGGATACGAGCTGCATTTCTAATCGAGAATGGTTTTATTCCAAACTCGGCAGACTCGAACGTCTACTTCAAGTCTGTTACTACTTCCTTCATAATCATCACTCTATATGTAGATGATACATTACTATTTAGTAACAATTTGAAGTGTTGAAGGATACAAAATGCATGTTAGCACAGGAATACAAGATGACTGATATGGGTTCAGCCCATTACTGTCTCGAAATCCAGATTCATCGAAATCGATCCAGCAGACAAATTTATCAATCAACAACAATATCTCACTAATGTGCTGGAAAAGAATGAATGACCAACTGCAAATCGAGCTACTTTCCACTCAACCCTAGTCTGAAACTATCGAAGGAACAATGTCCTCAAACCGAGGCAGAAAAGGAGGAAATGAAGCAGTATCCATTTCACTCCATTATCGGCTCACTGATGTATGCAATGAATGCTCTACACTCAACCCGATCTTGCATACTCGATCAGTTCACTTAGCCAGTTCCTATCGAATCCAGGGCCAACCCATTGGAAAGCACTCATAAAGGTCATGAAATATATCCAAGCAACAAAACATCTAAGCATTTGTTATGGAGGCAACCAATCTGCCAACATTCTTGAAGGTTAGAAAGATGCAGATTGGGCTGGAGATATCGGCACCAGAAGATCGACTTCTGAATTAGTATTCTTATTCAATCAAGGCCCAATCTCATGGAACAGCCGAAAACAGACCTCGGTTGCATTATCATCAACCGAATCAAAATACATAGCTGCCACAAATGCTATCAAGGAGGCGATTTGGCTGAATCGACCTTGCTCAACTACATCCATCAACCATATACTGTGATAATCAAAGCACAATTGCACTATCTCTAAATCCAAGATTTCACTCTCGAAGCAAACATATCGAAATCAGGTATCACTACCTTAGAGAAAAAGTGCAGAGCGAGGAAGTCTCATTGGTTTACTGCAGGACAGATTTTATGGCAGCAGATTACTTCACAAAGGCATTATCCAAGGATCACCATATCAGATTTAACAACATGCTAAATCTAAAGATCCAAGTTCTTCATAATCCACATTAAGGGGGAGTGTTGGATTTTTATGCTCAGGAACTAAATCCACTCAGTAATGAGCATCCTGAAAAATCTGTCGAAGTCGGACTCCACCATCGACTTCGACTTCAACATCAACTCACTCTACTTACTCAACATCGACTTACTCGACATTCCATCAACTCTACTCAATCGATTCCATCGACATCATCGACTTACCCGACTCCATCGACAACTTGACTCCATCAACACTCGACTTACTCGACTCCCTCACCAAGTCAGATCAAATTTGATATGGGGAAAAGTCGATCCATACATTGTCAGACGACTTCAAGGAGAACACTGATAGTCCACCTACTTGTACATAGATTGTACCGACAAACCACCTGTTTGTACATAGATTCTACTGTTACTACGACGGCTATCTACTACAAGGCGGCTCTAATTAATTAAGTAGATCCAAAGTACTGATCACTTTAAGTAAATAAAGTCTGCACCTTTAGCAGTTAGTGATAAGCTGATCAATCTGGACAAATTGGATAATCTGGTATAATCATCCAGTTAGCAACGATCAAGCCACTAAAGCTCTATTCTTGTGCCTCTCAGACTAGCGCACAGCTTCATGCTCATGTACTCTATTTCTGATTAATCAAAGAGTGCAATTTTTGTCGGCACAACTACTTGTTCTTTTGCACACAGTTACAAACTGCTATTCATCTTGTTCTTCTTGCTGTTACGCTGACACACTTCCGATCCACAACTGTCCGTTGTTAGTTTCCGCTGCAGGTATCTCGTTCCAAACTTTGATTATGGACACCCACCTCTGAATCGATCACGATTTAGGCCAAGATACCGATTTCCGACATGAACCAATCTTCATGATAACACATGTGTGAAGTGGCTCTACTATCTATTATCCAAAAATCTGATTCTTCTTCCTTGGTTACTAAAGATAAACCATTAAACTCAAAAGTTAATTCATCAAGGTTTGCCACGTCTTTTTGCTTGCCTTGAATGCACTGGCAGAGATTTTTACTCTGCATTCATCTTCTGTATGACCTCCTTTTGTACAATAAAAACAAATCTTACTAGATTTAGGACTAGAAGAAGAAGAAGTTATATTCGTTTCAGATTGTTGCTTCTTTTTCTTCCGACATACTTTTTCTAGGTGACCTACCTTTCCATTTTCCTTACTTGGAGTTAAGGTTTTAGAGTTAGAGGTTACCAATGCATATAAGGCCCCCGTGTCTTACCATAACTTTCCTGTAAAGACTCCTGTAGCAAAAACTCTGCAAGAACCTAATAGGTGATCATTGAGCTCATTGACATAACAGTTGTTCTAACTCCTCGGAAAGACTCAAGAAGACCATTCAACAATATAGGTATGAAATCTTCATCCAATAGCTTCCTTGAGTTCGGTCTTTAAGGAATTTAAACGTGTGAGATATTGTTGGACAACTGTTTCAGAACTACTCGTTAGGAGCTTTTGCTGGAGCATAAAAACACGGTTATGTGAAGGCTTACCAAACATGTTCTGACAATGCCACCCATGCCTCTGATGTTGTCTTTGTACTATAGACCATCGCCAATAGTGCATCTACTACAGACAACTTCAAAACACTCAATGCTTTCCAGTTTTTCCAACTTTGTAGCGTGTTAGGAAAATTACCTGGAGAATCAACATGAGGTTCAAAAGTAGAAACTTCCTGTGCAGTAGACTGCGTAGCTGGAAGGTTATCCTCAATCACATCCCACAAGTCTGCAAGCTCCATAATAGTTTGACTTTAATTTTCCAAATCTGATAATTTGTTCCATTGAACTTCTCATTTTTAGAGAGAAATTGTGTCCACTGATCTTGTCTCCCATAATATAGAATCAGCGTCCACACTGGCTGAAAATCAGCACACAACCAGGCTGTAAAATAGCGTCAAAGCTGGCTGGAGATCAGCACCAAAGCTGGCTGGAAATCAGCGCATAAAGAGACTGTAAAACAGCGTCAAAGCTGAATGGACATCGGGGCCAAAGCTGGCTGGAAATCAGCGCATAAACAAACTGTAAAACAGTGTCAAAGCTGGCTGGAAATCAGCGCATAAACAAACTGTAAAACAGCGTCAAAGCTGGCTGGAAATCAGCACCAAAGCTGGCTGGAAATCAGCGCATAAACAGACTGTAAAACATTGTCAAACTGGCTGGAAATCAGCGCCAAAACTGGCTGGAAATCAGCACATAAACAGACTGTAAAACAGCGTCAAAGCTGACTGAAATACGACACCCGAACAGCTTGACAAATCAGCGCATGAACAAGCAAGCTGGAAATTGGCTCCCAATATGGCTGGAAATTGGCACTCAAACTGGCTGGAAAACGGCACTCAAACAGGATAGAAATTAGCTCCAAAGTTTGCATTACCAGGTATATACATCTTTGCACAAGTAAACAAAAAGTGAATAGCTGTCCTAAAAGGATAAGCTCCACAATTTTGATGAAAACACTCCCAAAATCTGCAAAGCAACCTGATTTCTAATCCGTTCTCTACAAAAAACGTCCCTGCTATCTAACACTTCCTATATGCAATAAATTTCAGGAAAGTAGATGCAAATGATTGCACCTAAGCACCCTCTCTGATACCATGTTGGAATTGTGCAATAAACAAAAGTTGAACAGCCACAATACACACAAACATATCTAGGAAGTAGAATAGAATGAACAGGAGTCTTCTCTCTCATAGAATAGATGAATGTCATAGAGACTATGCTCTTTCCCTCAAGATCTCACAGCTTCTCTCACTGCTGGATAGAGGGAAGGCCTCTCTTATTTATACATAAAACAATGAGAGATGAAAAGTCAAAAACCCCAATATGGGCTACCCAAGAGCCAAACACCAAAGGTCATGGGAGTTACAAATAGAAACCAAGAGTCTTGGCATTTGAAGTGCCAAAACACACTTAGAGGTATATTATATAAACCGCAAGACAAAAAACAACTACTCAAGTGTAATTTAAAATGTTATGATTAGTGGGTTCGTCGTGCTATGTGTTGAAAATTTCTATCCTTCAGCCTAGTGAGTTGCATATTTACCATATGTAGTAGATTGTAAATCTTTGACATACGGATAAGGAAGACTTTAGCATACTCCAAAATTCAAATACTCATATGGGAGAGGAGAACAGGAATGGTGGCAACATTGTAAACAATTGTTTGCTTTGTTTAATTTTTTTTGCAATAAAAGTAGTGACACAACACACAGTAAGGCACGATAAGAAACAATGCATCTGGATAACTAGACCATGCTTCGGTAGAAAAATTAGAATCAAACTCCCAAATAGAAACTGACTTCTTTGTGAATGGTATTAGATCACAATTAAAACTTAAACAGCATTTGACTCCACAAAAGGCCAGCCTGAATGACCTATGGGAGCACGAGGGTGAAGAGGAGTGAGGTCTAAAATCCAGGCCTACAACATCATCATCATCATCAAACTTCATTGATGCCCTCAATCACGATCACAATTAAAACTTAAACAGCATTTGACTCCACAAAAGGCCAGCCTGAATGACCTATGGGAGCACGAGAGTGAAGAGGAGTGAGGTCTAAAATCCAGGCCTACAACATCATCATCATCATCAAACTTCATTGATGCCCTCAATCACAATCACAATTAAAACTTAAACAGAATTTGACTCCACAAAAGGCTTGACCTATGGGAGCACGAGGGTGAAGAGGAGTGAGGTCTAAAATCCAGGCCTACAACATCATCATCATCATCAAACTTCATTGATGCCCTCAATCACTTTACATTCTTGAATACGAGCTTTAAAAACATTGTGGGCATTCTGAGTATAAATAACACCCAACCTAACAAGTTTACAGTTTTTTAGCAAGCTCAGCACCATAAACATACCTGGACCATTTGAACACTTGGTATGGTATTTGCAAGGCAAGGCCAACAAGAATTGTCATTAAAGTCAATTAGCTGGCTACAGGAGGATTGAATATATTAGTTGATTAAGTACATAAAAAATGTACAAAAATATGTATAGCCCAACTCCATCAATACACCAAATGGACGACTAGGATGATCTTAGGTTGAGTAGCAAAGGAAATAATCAGTACAAAGGACGGGACACTCAATCTAGCAATAGGCATCTCCACAAAAGGTGAACATCAGTGGCATCTGACCTTGTCTGACAAATTTGTAGAAACAAGATTTTACTGCTAATCTTGCATCATCTCGCCTAAGGTTTTTAAATTAAAACATGAATTGCAAGATACTTTGAAAGTCACACAAGATACATTAGAGAAGATTGAACTAGTCACAGTAGCTAAATTTAAGAAATAAAAAAGGAGGTGGGCATGTTCCAAGCACAAAAAGAACTTTCTAAATATCCTACATGACCCTAATGATCCTGTAAATTTGTAAGTGCATCGTAGACTGGCAAGAGAAAAGTAGCAATACCACACGGAGCTCCTCTCTAGCGAGTGCTTTGTGGACCTCCACATCCTGTTCTGATGCGATGAGATGCCTTAGGGCCAGTTTACGATAATTCCAGGCAGTATTCACCTCCGGATTAAGCTCCAGCAATCTCGCATTTTTTTGAAGTGCTTCCTTTGTATAGCTGTAACATATACATGTTAGCTCTTACGTTTTTTGATCTATACACAAGGAAAAAACAGTTTTGCTTTGACTGAATCCAAATCTTGGGTTACAAGCCCGGATCTGTTCGATAATTGGCAAAAGGAAACATTTCAGATGCATACGATAACCCCATTGTCATCAAAATGTTTAGCTATATCCACCTGAATGAATATACGGACACATTGGCAACTACCAAACTGACTCAAAACTAGTTACTTGAGGGCCTTACAAGAATATGAGCGATGAATGGGGTTTGATATGGCAAAAGTTACCAGCAATTATGGTGATTTTGCAGCACCTGCGCCTGCAGAGGCTCCAGAAATGCAATTTTGGCTTTTTCCTTTTGCTCTGATGCTCCCCCATCACCACCACCGCGCTTACGAGGTCTCCCGTGCATCTCTATCTCGCTCGCTCTCTCTCTCTCTCAACACAGCAAGCTCTGAATTTATGAGACTTTTATTTGCCAAGGGCAGGGCCTTATTCTATTCAGGACTAGTTTGCCTTTCAAAGAAAGTCAAAAATTTCAAAAGCATGCCATTTTAATGGCAAACTTCAAAATTGTCCTTCCATTTCATTCTAATGCATAAAATTCACTTTATTTAGTATAGGGGCTTTTGCTAAAGATTCTTTAAGGTCTTGAAAAGATTGTTTACAATCCTTATTCGAATTTCACTTAGATTTCTATTTCAATAACTTAGTCATAAAATAGGTTATTGAGGCATAGGTCATCACATAGTTTCTATAATAGCCAATCCCTCCTAAGAAGGATTGTAATTGAGTCACAATGGAGGGTGTTATAATGGCTAAAAGCATTGCGATTTTTTTTAGATCAATGGGTATACTATAGCGGCTAATGATGTGTCCTAATAGCACACTATAGGGTACTTTAAATATACATTTGTTGGCATTCAGGGCTATACAAGTAGCAACACACTTCTGAAAACACTTCTCAAGTACTAGTAAGTGTTCTTTAATAGAAGATGCTCCACATAAATCATCCATAAATATTTTCAAGTTTCTATTCAGGATATCTTGAAAATTTTGATTTAAAACTTTGATATGTGGCTGGAGCGTTTGATAAACCGAAAGGCATAACATAATAGGCGAGGACTCCAAAGGTGGTGGTGAAAGTAGTTTTAAGTTTATCTTCCTCAGCAATGGTTATTTGGTTATAGCCAGCAAAACAATCCATGAAGGAATAGATTTCTCTTCCTGCTAATTCTTCTAGTACAGGATCTATGAAAGGTAGAGGATAATAGTCGTTTCTCGTGTGCTTGTTCAGTTGCTTATAGTCAACATAGACTCGAACTTGAGTGGAGTTTTTGGTCGTGGAACTACCGGTGAACACCGCCCAGCTTATTTCAATCGTACTAATTCCTTCAGTACTCCTTCTTTCATGTGAAATGGTAATCTTTGTTGTTTCTGCCTAGGTTTTCTTGTCTTATGGACTTACGTGAGCACCTACTTTGATTTTCTTATCTTCATCCTCTGTTCCAAGGATTATAAGACATATATCAGGTTTTCTAATCTTGGGAGGTGGTTCATTTGGAGTTTCCACTCTAAGCCTAGTACATCTCTCAATTCTACATCTTCATATGTTGATGTTTCAGAACTAGTGTCAGTTTGTCATATGCAGTATGTAATTAGCCCATGAGCTTACTAATAAATTGCTAAATATAGCCATGGAGCTAAATTAAATTAGAACTAGTCAATAGGACAATTATAAAGTGGCTCGAACAACCTCGCTATAATTGTGAATAGCGGAATTATAATGATGGTTGTAAGGCCCAATTTAGTTAAATAAGGCTCCAAACTTATAGTAAAGACACAAATGACCACTATAAATAGTTGAGGTCATGCTAAATTTGGAGGCTATTGTTCGTTTTGTAATTTTGAGTTTTAAGAGATCTTGGAGCTTCTCTTTTGAGAGCTTTCTTGATGGAGAAAGTGATTCATGTGCCTAAAATCACATGAGAGCTATGATCATGTTCTAGAATCGGGCCCCTATATTGTGAATGATCAATAATCATGAATAATGATACTTTACTTTTCCTATTTTGGTGAAGGTTTGTTACTTTTGTCTATGTTTTTTATTTTTGGCTTATCTTCTTGATTTCGTGTATTTCCATTGTAATTTGATGTTTATGAATGGATTAGGTTTTAATGCTAAGGTTGGCACATGACAATTTTGGTATCAGAACATTAGTCCTTTCCCCATCAGATTTGGTGGATTTTGTTAAATTTGGTAGAGTTTCTTGTTCCAATTTTCTTGTTTTTTTCAATTTCCAGCAAGTTTTGATTCAATTTTTGACCATGTAGTCTTCATATTTTGTGTAATTTCTTGTTGTAGATCAGTAGATCTTTCTTTTAGCTTCTTGGAATTTGGAGCTATAATGACCAAGTTATGGCCATTTTAGTGTTTTCATGCCAATTTTAGCTAGTTAAGTTATTGCAGTCTGTTTCTCTCCATTTTTGGCTGTACTTTTGCCAAATTTTATGATTGTATTTCTATAGGATTGTAGATCTCACTGTTAGCTTGAATTTGAGCCAATTTGGTTGAAAATTGAAAGAGAGATGACATTTCTTGTGAAGGATGTCAAATTTTAGCTTTGGAAGGAGATTTCGGAGAGAATCACTTCAATTCTTCATTTTTGAAGTTTTGATTCCTTGTAAAAAATTTTCCAATTTCTTCATTTTAAAGATTTCGCCAGACTTAAAGAAAAAAAAAATAACCCTAACCTAAACCTACCCCAGCCCTAACCCTAACTACCATTTTTTAAAAAAAACACAAACCTGTCACGCCCTTCTCCACGCGGCCCGGCGCCCGCCTCTCTACGCGATCTGGACCGAGCCGGTTTCTTCATTCGGCACTCTCCTGGACCGAACCGAGCTGGTTACTTCATTTGGAACTGGACCGAGCCGGTTAGTTCATTGAGTTCCTCTTCGCCCGAGCCGGGTCCTCTCCTCTCTACGGTTCACCCGAGTCCCTCCTTAGTGTCTCGACCGAGTCGAGTCGGTTTCTGGGTCTTCTCTGCCACGCATCCAGTCCGCGCCCCATCCTTTCTGTACCCCCCACTCCCTCTGTCCCTCCCAATCTCACTCCACGCGACCCCCTCCCCCCGAAGCCCGTACCCTCTCTCTCTCTCTCCCTCTCCCGTTTCCCTTTGTTCCGTGTACCTGCGCTCTGCGCCTCCCCTCCTGATTCTCATGATATTCCCTTTCCGATTCCCTCCCATCTCCTCCCTGTGCTCGCAAAAAAGATTACTTCCCGGGTTTTTTTACTTTATTTTACGATTTCTTCTATTTTTCACGAGCATCCGAAGGATCCATCCAAACAACCGAGAAACAAAATTTGTTGCAAAATTTCAAGTTTCAACGGTTCTTTTCTTTTCTTGAGAGCAAATGGTTCATAGATTCCAAAAAAATTTCCAATTCAATTAATAGGTTTTTCTTAAGGTCTTATTCCTAAGTTGCTTATTAGTTATTTTTTTAAAAATTCGAAGTTCCTTATCTTTTCTGTTTGATGTCAAAATTTAGTGCTGCAAGAATGAAAAGTGATCAGTTCGTCGAGCTGAGTACAGTACTTGTATTTCCGTAACCATTATTTTAGTTTAATTTTCATTTCCCCCTCTTCCCTAAGTACATTCACATTTTATATTTAAATTCTTTGAATTACCGTATCTCATCCGTTTGAGCTCGGCTTGTTGGCAATGACTGTTCTTCTTTCCTTTCAGCTTCCAGTAGTTTGCTAATAATTTTCTACAATGCTCTGATATTGAGGTTGTAAGCCATATATATAGCATTGTACAAGATATACTTCTCCATAATCGAATATTAAAACCATCTATTGGAATTCTCGATTGTACCCAACAACTATAGTTATCTGGTTCAAAGAACACCATAGAATGAAGTCAGATCGATTGAAGATCTGTCTACACACTCTTTTGAAAGATAACCAGTTCTCAAGAAGAAAGTCATGAACGATGTTCCATCATGACTGAATACGTCCTTGGAAACCCAATGAAGCAAAGAAAACCATACTACTATCACCAATACATCCACTATGGTAGAATTTATAATCCAAATCCTCTAGCGAATTGTCTACATTAATAGAGTGAATGCTTCCATCAAAGGTAGGACTAACGTTAGTATTCAGACAGTCGTTGGTTGTAATAATAAGGTTCTCATTGAGTAGTGACTTTCCACCATTCATTGATATGGTTTGTAGATAAGTGCTCCAAAGCAAGTGCACGATCTATCATATTGTGTAACTCCATAAAATGGTTTGTATAAACGGATCTAGAAATAGTTGGTTGAAGCACATTTCTAATAGGAGTTTGAAGAGAATTTAAATAGTAGTCCAAACATTTTCTATACTCAAATTTTGTCTTTGGAACCAATGCGACAAATTGTTGATTGAATTGATGTACAGATCCAGCTTGCTTGAGTAATTCAAATGATTTCACGTAGAATCTTGTAAAACTATCAATGCAAGCAATTTTTAAGTTACTCCAAAGCTTTCTGATTGAATGTGCTTGAGTATCCCACCATTGAAGCAAAATAGATTTTATCCTCTTCAGAATAATGGCGATGACAAAAATAAGCTTCTAATTTAGTCAACCAATCATCAATGTTGATTGAACTTGGTTGTTCGTCAAATGCAAGGTTCCTGTAACGTACGATTTTAGATTGTATTTTTTCAATAGATGGAAGTTGAATGTTTTGACTATTATTGTAATCCATCATTAATGACTAGTGAAAATTGGTGGACTATGAATTCACCGTTTGAAATTTATTCGAAATGGTATTTTACAGGCTGGTAAAATTGCTCTTCTCCACCCACTTAAAATTCTGAGTCCTCGAAGAATAAAGTCGTTGTGAATGGAAAATGTAACAAATTAAAATGAAGTAGCAATTGTGTCCAGTTTGTCACCACGAACAATTTCGCTTTTTACAGCATCGAATTCTGAGCTCAGACGAAAAAGATTTGAAGATTCGAAAGACTATCGAGAACACGTAAAAACTGACTCAAGAAAAGGGTCTTAAAAAAATAAATGGAAAGTAATAAATACAAACTTTTGATAACTTAGCAGTGTCAGGCCCGTCGTTCTGATCACTTTTAGTTTTTACGTCACTGAAATCCAAGCTCACACAAGAAAGTTATGTAGAGTCAAAGAATGAAAGTAAAATTGAATTTAGCAACTTAGAAAATTATGGGTTAAAGAAAATTCAAAATTGAATTCTATAATTGTTTTGGAATCCATGAAATATTGAAGTGCTCACAGAAGAATAGAGAGAACTGTGAGAGAAATTAAAAATTTACAACAAATTTTTTTCGATGGCTGTTTCTATGGTGCAGTTGGGTGCTCTTGGAAGAATTCAAGGAACCATGAGAATTTGAAAGATTTACAAAAAAAAAATTCGGATCTCGACCGAGTCGGAACAGAGGGAAGAGCTTAATATCTCGACCGAGCTGGAACAGAGGGAATAACTTGAGATCTCGACCGAGGCGGAACAAAGGGAAGAGCTTAAGATCTCGACCGAGCCGGAACAAAGGGAAGAGCTTGAGATCTCGACCGAGCCGGAAGAAGTCGGGAAGAGAGAGAGAGGGAGTGTGTAACCGAATATAGGGAGAGAGGGGGGCTATCTGTAGCGCAGGCATCCCAAAAGGAGCCGAGAACCACGACTTAGCTTCCCAGCCTTCAACTCTTGCCATCCAAACCCACTTGACATACAAGCAGCCAACTCACCAACAACGATCAGACTTAACCCACTTGAAGTTCCGAAAACCAACATTGAGATCCAACCTGGCGCCATGCCAGATCGGGGGTCCCGATGTGGGTGACTTCCCTCCAAGCAAGCCGCCCGACATACATCAAACTTAACCAACTCGAAGCTTCGTTACAAACGAGTAACATCCATTCCAAGCAAGCGGTCTGACTTACATCAGACTTAACCAACTGAAAGCTTCGTCACGAGCGCTGGAAGCCAACCTGGCGCCACGCCAGACTGGACAGCCATAAACAGGTAACGTCCACCCAAGCAAGCCATCCAACTCAGCCGACAGGTTAGAGCCCGTTCCCCAAGAGCTTAACCCATTCACGTTCATGCAAGGAACACTCAGAACCACGAGCCGCGACAGATATGGAAACAACCAGTTCCTGGACCAAATGATCCCGACAGCATACCGCTGGCGCCACGGACCGAATGGTCCCGACGGCATACCGCTGGCGTCCCGGGATACGGCCCTCAGCTATGTGCCAACTTAAAAATTTGGAAGCGGCCTTACAACTGGCGCTTTTACCGAACACTAAAACCCAGAAGGTAATCAGAGTCAGTTTGAGAAAAATCCCACTTTATTGATAAAGCTGAGAAGGTTACATTTCAAGTGTGTGACCGACCCTAGTCTCCGGGGCGCTAGCATGCCAAGGCGAGAGCCATGACAACATTCCAGCAAGGGAGGCTGAGACTTGGTTGGAGCTCGCCTTGAGTCGCAACCCGCACTCCCCTATATATAGTATTGGTGTGATTCGGCACCCCCTCATACCAAGCACTCTACCCAAGCTGGTAAAGCACGTTTTTCTCTCTCTAGGATTTTCTCTTTCTAGAAAGTCATTTTCTCTCTCTAGATTTTGTTGATCCCCAGGCTTCCTTTAATCATGCCTAGATCGTGTGAGGTGATTGCACATCGATCTGAGCGCTCTGGACTCCGCTAGAACCGATCAAAGATTTTCAGCCATAGGAACTTGGCGCCGACTGGATTCTGTTCACAGTGGCATCAGGAGCGGCGCCGACGCCGGCGCCATTGGCGCCGGGAGCAGCAGGGGCGCTGCTGGCACCGGCGACATAGCTGGCGCCGAAAGTAAAGCTTGTAAAGGTAGCTTTACAACACTATCCCAATATAGATATCCTAATATAGAGAGATATAGGAAGTTAAACGATGTCGAAGGCAATTTGTTAGTTTTGGCAAGACATTGGTGATTTTGAAACATATCATTGATCCATTCTTTTTTTTTTTTAGAGGTTGTGGCTTCAGTTGGTTACATTCATTCTTGAATAACCTGGCTAAATCATGGCTGTCGCCGAAGTTACTCCAATGGAGGACGATGTGGATACATTCGCATTCTAGGCCGAGATTAACCAACTGTGGAGCGTGATAATTAACACTCTACAACAATAAAAAAAAATTTATGCGAAATGTTCCGGGTCTGCACCTACAGGAGACGCGAGAGAGAGAAGAGAGAGAAAGGGGCGCGCAGGCAGGGAAGAGGTAGAGAGAGAAAGAAGTCAACCTAAGGAAAGGGGGTAGAGAGAGAAAGAACTCGACGGGGTAGAGAGAGAGAACTCGACCGAAGGGAGGAGGCGTAGAGAGAGAGAGAGAACTCGACGCGACCGAAGGAGTTATAGGAGAGGGATCTGAACCGAAGGAGAGAGAAAACGCGTGAGAGAATGAAGTCGTAAAAGAGAAACTCGGACGTAAAGGAGAGGATGTGCTCGGATGTACAGTTATCAAGCATTACAGAATATGGGTTTGGAACTTGCAACAAAGTTGGTTGAGCGTCCACAGAACTATACTCTTGCAGCTAAAAGCGCACTCCGACTCCTCCCAAGCGGAAAACAAGCCAATTCTCATCAATTCAAACGCAATCATAATGCATTGAAGGCTGTTTTGGCTTGAAGGCTGTAGATTTTCTGAGATCTATGCATCACAAATAGTTCCAGCATATTAAACGAATGCAGATCGCGACGCCTCCAGACTGGAGATCATGCCTTCTGGTCAACCCGCTTCATCCAGGCTTTTGGTTACTGCTGAACAAATACTTTCAACTCTATCACCAATAGTTCCAGCCTATCAAACAAATGCAGCCGCTTTTGTTTTGATTACTAAATTCATAAACCATTGGCAGGAAGCCAAAGAAACACCACACTGTCACATACAATTTTCAGACCATTCGATGTTTGGTCAACAGCTCATAAGCAGTTTGTATTCTTGCAGGTGTGTTTACTTGGATATGGATCTAGATTAGTAATTGGGCATCCTCGTGAAGCAGGTAGCTCTCACATTTCCAAAAAAAATCTGTTGTGAAGCTGGTAAGCTATGATAATTCTAACTCACTCACTGACTTCCCTGTTAGTGTTAGAACTGCATGTAACTCTTCGTTGATCCTCAACAAGCAGCTGTAGAGCCAAACCGAGCCGAGTCAGAAGTAGCCGAGAGAGAGGAAAGTAGCCAAGTAATCGAGAGGGTGGTAAAATGAGTGTGGAGAGAGAGAGAGAGTTGAGGTAGCGTGGAGATTAGAATAGATTTAGGTTGGGCTTTAGGGTTAGCGTAGGGTTAGGTTAGGGTTGTAGGTGCTTATTGTTAGGTCTGTTTAGGAGTTCTTTTTTAAAAATTGAATTTCAAAATGAAGAATTCGAAAAAAATTTTACAAGGGAAACAAAACTTCAGAGTTGAAGTGTTGAATTGATTCTCTCTCACTATAAATAGAATGTTTTGGAAACTCGACGAAGGTTCTGGTGAAGGATCAAGAGTAACACTCTAGGATCAGAGGGGGGTTAATCAGTGGGAGAAATTATGTAATTAGAGGTAAGTGGGATTGGAAAATTGTTGAGATTGAATTCGTCTCATAGATTTTCCGGATATGTTATTTACTCAAGAGAAATAGAAGATATTTTGTAGCTGAGTTACAAGATCTCAGTGAGATATGTGAGTAACATATGTGAGTTCTGGAGGAATCTGCCAGGTAAGAATGTGTTTATGTACTGGGTCATAGTGAGATTATTTTTATATGTGCACGATTAATCTTGTATGAATCTACTTTGTAATCCTAGTTACTAAGGTTATCTGGTGCACTTAACCTAGTCGGTGAACATAAGCATATGATCAAGTATTGTATTGACAGATACTTGCAGAGTTAACAAATCTTTGTATGGAAGATTTATGGATTAACTTATAAATGATTTGGGTAAGGATCTAAATGTGGTGTCATACTAGTATAATTGAATTCTTCACCTAGACATTTGAGATTTCTGAGTCATTGGCAATTAACTTGACTCCAGAGTGAAGTTAATTGGTAAAACGATCAGTGTGATGTGGATTCACCAGAAACTGATGGTTTTGATTTATATTGCTTGTAAGACGCATGATTAGTGAATCATTTGAGTTCATCAGTTAAAATTATGTGCATTGGATATACAATATTCTTGGGATAGAGTATTCCTTAGTTAAGGAAGGGACTCAGCTCATTAGTGATTGTATCCCAGAGAGCTTGATTGGATAATGAATCATAATGAATCCGAGAATAATAATTGAATTGATATTCAGCATGACTTTGGGTATCTAGATGTGATTCTGGATTGTAATCTAAAGTTTTTGTAGTTGAAGATGATTGACATTTTGGTATGCGTTCAGTCTTTAATTACCAATTGTTTATAGAACTTGAATCTTGCACTTCAGTCAAAGAATTTTGTTTGAAGAATATTCCTAAATCCAATATTTTCTTAGTGGAAAGATTTTGGAATGATTCTTACTTTTCCTGAGTTATGTGGAACATATACTCCAGTATCCTATAAATGATTAAGTATGATTTTGATTCCAAGAAATTATGATTGACGAATCATACGAATCTAAATATTTATGATTGACGGATTATAAATAGATACTTAATTATTGTCAGAGGATTATATGGAATTGTAAAGATTCTTAAGTATGATGATTACTTCTTGATCTATTATTCGAGTAAGAATTCAGATCAGTGTTTTAAATCTCTCTACTCCTGGATCTCACAGATATTCTCACAAGATAAGTTATCTTATTTGTGGAGAATTAATTAATCTAGTGAATGCTATTCTACTACAATTTATGGTCTATAGATGCTTGAGTACAGTTCTTCATTTGATTGGATCTTCAGTTATCTTAGGAGACAGACAAGTCTATTAAGATGAATGACTACTATTTTTTCTTGCATTTGGTGCTAGAACATGAGCATTTAACTCAAAAGGGTATTTGGAATACTCATAGTTGAGTTTTAATCATTCTATATCTTAATGGTTCTCCTAGAGTTTCTAGTTAAATGAATTATCATATCTTAGAATTGGATTCTAAAGATATTTGTACTTGAAAGCTTATGAATTATCTGTCAGAATTGTGGATAATTTTAGACTGTAATAGTAAATATTTTGTTATTTCTTTAACTTTAATCTCTCAAGTTAGGTTATTTCACCTAGTGTTTCATGTATGTGCTTTACATGAAGGTGATGTTACTAACTTGCGATGAATGTAACCTAGATGGAAAAATTTACCGCTTAGTGTACTTTTCAAACCTGAGTTGTACTCCAGTGTAGAGATTATCATTTGGAAAATAAGATTATCTCTGAGTACTTGTTTGAAGTGAAAGTTTAACTAAGGATAATGATTTTTTAGGTTGATATTTAAAGTTAAAAGAACCGTTCCTGTTATTCTTTCATATTCAGAGAGCTTCTAAGGATAGAAGTAGTTTAAGGAGGGAAGAATGTTATGTCCATGGCCAGTAAGTAGGATTCAATATACTCCTAGTCTTGGATACATGGTACTCCAGTAAATCAAGCTATTAGTTATGCCATGTCATACTGGATGTGACCCGAAAGTAACTAATATCCTTGTGAGGCCCAGAACACACTAAATGGAGTTTAGACAAGGTATGAGACAGTGTATGCATGTGTAGAGTTATCAATAGCAATTCTATGAATAGGTGGTCCATGCTTAGGGCTTTATTCTAGGAGAATCTATGTATAGGGAACTTAGGGCTATGCATGGCTATGTGCCCAGAATGCTTTTGGCTCTATATATTGAGGCCAAACTCGCCCTACTCCTCATTGTGATTGTGGATTCATTGTCATCAATGTAACCAAATATATGAAGTAAAGTTTCAGAATAAAGTTGTTTTATGTTTATACCCTCAAAGCATCTATTATAGTAACATAAATGCAAAAACATATTTCCTTTATCTCTTCTAACCAAAAGTCGTCGCCTATCAATTGTACTGATCTCCAATACTTTAAGATCTTCAATGTCTTCCTGCACATGGATCAATCACGGTAAAAGTTCAGCTTTCTGATAGGAAGATCTCCTTTTTCACCACTGCTCTGTCCCTCATTGCCTTTACTTGGAAAATATTTTCTCTTCTTGTTTCCACTGCCTGTGATGACTGAACTTGGATTATTCAAATTGAAGAAACATGTTTTCTGCTTGTATTATGAAAGTATTTATTCTGTAAGGTAGAAAAGCTAGGCTTTTAAAAGACATTCAATTTCTCATATATTCTCAGCATCGTCAAGGTGAGCAAGCAACTTGGCCATAGAGTTAAGGGAGAGTTCAATGGCGGCTTCAATCATATGTTGTCTAATGTACATAAAGACAAGGTGGGATTTGATAACATCTCTAGCAGGCTTATGAAGCCAAAGAAAGGAGGCATTGAGCTGGTTCTGTACAAATGCACCAGAGAAGAATTTGGCAAGGTTGTTCATCATATACCAGATAGCGTGATCAAACCAAATGATAGAAGAATTGTTTTTACATTCGTCGTCACATCTGCACTTAAAGAAGGGTCTTTTCCAGTTCCAGATTCTAGCTTGATGTAGGTGCATCCTATTGAAGTCTGTCTCAAAGTGGCCTCTAGTTCTAGCCCATATTTGTTCAGAAAGACATTTAGTAGGTTCAAATCTGCTCATTTTGATGACAATATCAACAAATGCAAATAATAGGTGTATCAAAGGAGAGATTCTTATGCAAAGAAGCAAGCTTGCAGGATTGAACTTCAACTTCGTAAGATGTGTAAGAGCAATCCAGAGTCAACAGAAATGGGTGCCAAAAAATCAACAGAAGGAAGGCTTCAGAGCTTATAGGCAGACTTGGTAGATTTAAATTCAATCGTATGATTAGTAACCAAAGGTACTTGGGCAACTTTTGGATTGGCAAAATTCAAAGAGAGAGAAGCTGATTGCTGAAGTGAAGAATGATATCTTGAAACATTTCGAAATTGTAGATCCGGGAGAAGCCAGGTGTTACCTTGGCTTGTAGATTGACAGGGACTATGAGGGAGGTAAGTTGTACCTTCATCAGTCCAGATACACCCAAAAAATCCTAGAGGATTTCGGGCAGTAGGGCCCTTTTTCAACCCAAAAGGGCCTCTTCCTTGCCTAAACAAGTTTCTTAATCATAATTAGTGTAATGCTAATCCATCCTACATGGCACCTTTACCATGGGTTACCACATAGAGTGAGCATGAGTTAAGAGCAAACAGAAAGTATATAGTTCGCGAACTTTTTCGTGTCGCGTCGTGTAATTTACAGATCAGAAAGATTAAGCATCTACAACTAATCGTGAATTACAAGAGTGGCAGATTAGCCATGATCTAGAATACTTTTGCTGATGTCATGATATCTAATCAAATATTTGTACCCCATGGTACTTCACAAATTAGCAACATGACTTTCAAGCTCCAAAATACTCAATCCAAATTCTCTCATAATGACTCTTCACTATCAATCATCGAAAAACTATTCGACCATCCCACTATTCGACTATTATGTTTTTGATACAAAGAGTGGACTCTCTTATATAGCCAAACCCAAAGGGTTGCCCTTCAATATGACATTTTTTCAATTGTCATGTATTTCATACCTTCTTTGCCACATGTCCCTCCCCTATTAGAGTTCACCTATTTTAGTAGATTCTCCCACTTGCTCCCCTCCTCCAAATAGGGTGTTTTTGGGGTTTTGGAGCCCAACAACCTTGAAGTTTACCTTTTCACGCTTCTCAAGTTTGGCTTTTCATTGCTTTCCCCAAGTGGCTCCTCCCTTAGATTGTCTTTTGTCAAAATAGTATGTGCTTAGAGCAAGGAACCTTTTGCCTTATCATTGTTAACCAACCTAGTAGCTACTAGTCAATCCCTATGGGTGTAGTTGTCCCATCATTTTCCTTTGCGTCGGTTTTTTAGATTGCCGATTTTTCTTAAGATGTTGGCTTTTCCATATGTTCACACTGCTTTTCGCTCAACTTTACATATATCAAATATTTTTTTTTATGGTTCTTGAGACCGTCACAAAACTACTATAACATGTCTAGCCACTTTAGGGGAAGGCTGGGACCCAGAGGCAACTATCTGCCAATTTTTTTTCTAGTAATCGGGTTTTACATGCCAATTTTTTACAATTTTGCAAAAAGAAAGCCCAAAATTAGTCCGATTTTCCATTCGAAAATATCCGCTAACACTATAGAACTCTGATAATGTTAAAAGCAACACTTAAATAGCTTGATTCAGCTCGTAGTATATATTTACAAGTGTCTTCAAAAATATCTTACAAGCATGGAATATTATTTATGCCAGTCTTTGTATGTACATAGTAGGTAACCGCCCTTTGGATATTTTGTCCAACTGTTTTTAGGGTTGATGATAAGTTGGTGACCTCGGTCTGCCACTGTTGCAAAAAACCCGAAAAACTAAAAGGTGCCTTTGAATGTTAAAGGTAGGTCTAGAATGGATTTTGGTCACTGTGTCGCTTTTTTTTCTGAAGGTTCGAAAAAGGCGAAGTTGTCTTGAAAAGGTTTTAAAGGGAAAAACGAATTTAAAAAAAAAATGCGAAGGTCCGAAATATGTTGTTGGCCTTCGGTTGTTTTTAGGATGCTCATTACTTGAACGATTTGTTTAAGGCTGAGCATTAAGATCTAACACTCCCCCTTAATGTGGATCCTAGAAAGCTTTGATCTTCAGATTTAATATATCGTTAACTCTCTGATGATGCTCCTTTGAAAGAGCCTTTGTGAAATAATCTGCTGCCATGTAGTTTGTCCTCCAGAAAACCAATGCTACTTCCTTGCTATGCACTTTCTCTCTTAGGTAATGATACTTGATTTCAATATGTCTGCTTCAAGAGTGAAATTCGGATTGAGAGAGAGCGCTATTGTGCTTTGATTGTCACAATAGATTGTTGTAGGAAGTGCTTGTGCAAGGTTGATGTCTGCAAGCAGTTGCCTTAGCCAGATCGCCTCTTTGGTTGCATTTGTGGCAACTATGTATTCGGATTCTATTGATGATAATGCAATTGAGGTTTGCTTCCGGCTGTTCCATGAGATTGGGCCTTGGTTGTATAAAAATACAAATCCAGAAGTTGTTTTTTTGGTATCGACATCTCCTACCCAATCCGCATCTGTGTAGGCTTCAAGGATGTTGGCAGTTTGGCTGCCTTCATAGCAGATGCTGAGAGTTTTCGTTGCTTGGATGTACTTCATGACCTTTATTACCGGTTTCCAATGAGTTGAGCCTAGATTTGATAGGAATCGGTTAAGTGTACTGATCGAATATGCAAGGTCTAGTCGTGTGCAGATTATTGCATACATTAGTGAGCCGATGATGGATTAAAATGAGTAGCACTTCATTTCCTCTTTTTCTGTCTCAATTTGAGGAGACTATTCCTTTGATAACTTTAGTCCAGGGTCAAGTGGAAAGAGACTTGATTTGCAATTGGCCATTCCATACTTTTCCAGCATGTTGTTGAGATATCGTTGCTGATTGATAAAAAGCAATCTGCTGGGTCGATTTTGTTGGATTTGGATTCTGAGACAGTAGTGGGCTAGACCTATGTCAGTCATCTTGTATTCCTAGGCCAACATGCATTTTGTATCCTTCATCAAATTCAGATTGTTACTGAATAAGAGTGTATCATCTACATAGAGAGTGATGATGATGAAAAAATCTGATACAGACTTGAAGTAGACATTCGAGTCTGCCGAGTTTGGAATAAAACCATTCTTGATCAGAAATGTGTTGATTTTTTGGAACTAGGCTCTTGGTGACTATTTCAACCCGTAGAGCGCCTTGTGGATTTTGCATACAATTGAAAGATGCTATTGCTTGTCGTTGAGTTCGTATCCCCTCTGGCTGCGTCACATTGATTTCCTCTTCGATGGTCCCATTGAGGAAAGCCATCTGGTGGACTTCAAGATTTTCTGCGGCTGCAAAGAAGAGAAGTAGGCGGATTGAAGCATGTTTGACAACTGGGATGAAGGTTTCTGAATAGTCCAAATCTGGAATCTGGTTGTAGCCTTTTGGAGACTAGCCTGGCTTTGTAGTGATTGAGCTTTCCTTCAACATATGTAGATCAACTGATCAAACAGATCTTGATTCTACCAACAAAGCGCATAGTTTACTTAACAAAGGATGAAAAAGAAATGAACGCGAACTCGAAACTTTTTCTATTCGTGACCAACTCGAAAAGATTCATGAAAGATTCGCAAAACAGTGTCTTGTGGAAGCTCGTGGCTTTCTTGTTGAAGCTCAAAAGATTCGCGAATAGAATCTTGTCGCGAATTTTTCTGTTTTTTGTTCAAGCCTCAAATGTCACAAAATTGTCGCAAACAATTTGCGAAATTTTCTGGACTGTTTTTCAAGCTCACTTGTCACAAAACTATTTCAAACAATTCGCGAATGTCGTACTATACCAACAAGGTTAATATAGATTTTGTAGTAAATAATGTCGAACGCATAGAGGACAACATTAGAAAGTTATGTATTTGGTACAATTTATGATTTATTTTGAGTGAAGTGGCTTCGGGTGTTATTCTGGTTGTCAATAGACATTAGAAAGTAACCAGTATTATTTATATTTGGGTGTGTAGTGTTAATAATTCTAGAACAGTAGTCTTGCTTCAATCAAATCGAATGAATGTCAGTTACAAACAAGAACACAGATCAAAGACTCAATTCTTCAGACATGGATTGTCATCCCAAATGTATACATACAGTTTTATTCAATGATCGTGCTAGACTATACCAAATGTAGACGTTATTCGAGTGCCGAAAAGAAAGTATTCGCGACAGACGAATAAGATGATTTTAAGACAGTTCTTTAGAGAATATTTACGGATACACAACAAACGACTGTAATGCACTAGAGTGTCTGTTTGATCAACGAGTAATTCATGTAATGCGTTAGAGATTGCTAGTAGACTCAGTTTCACTCACACTCAACAGTGCGGAGAATAGAGATAAGGGAGAATAACTCAGCACTCTATTCACTTCTTCAACCTCTTTCAAATACATAAACTCTTCTCTCTCGATGGTCGAGACTGAAGTGTGAGATCAATATATATTCTATGGGGTGAACAAACACACTTCTAAAACTACAGGTGCGTCAATCCCGCAAAAAGGTCTAGTTAACAATTAGGTTGAATATATGTTCAATTATACCATAAGGGGTATATTTAACTAAGAGCTAAAATTACTCTAGTTTAACATGTCGTCGATTCATATCTAGTCGTTTCGTGTGGATGACCTAATAAAGGCTATCCAAGACAATGTCTTCCCTTTTAAAGGTCTTGTCCTTAAATACAAGGCAAGTACTTAGGAGATATATTCTCAAAAAATGACTTAGGCCTCTTCATGATTTATATTTATCCAGTTCATATCTTCATTTTCGAGTACATCATGCCATATTTAGGCTGATATTTAACCTTTTAACAATTTCGTGGCATCACAGCGAAATATTTTAGCTTCCTTCAAGCTCAAAGATTGTCATCTATCGTGAACGATTTGTGAATGACAAAAATGTCACGAAGAGACAAGTGTCGCGAACAATTCGCAAAACACAAATTTGAAACGAAGAGATAAACTGTCGCGAAATATTCACGAATAGAATTTATTCGACCCAAGAAACCAAAACGTTGTTGGATATCAACCGTCAAAACGATTGGATTCTATTACAGAAGGAAAAAGGCCAAAGGACTTAATCTGTAACAATATAAATACATGTGCACTTATAGTAATAACTCTCTCTCAGATTCAAACTCAAACTTAGACTCAGACTGACTTATTTACTTATGCACTTGCGCAACAGATTCAGACATAATTAAAAACGTTGATATTGGTATGATTTATTCAACCTCGAATCGTGTTCTCTAAGGAAAAATTCGCAAAATCTTTTTTACAGTTGTATCAGAGCAAATATAGTGATATACAGTGAAATTAGATAGCCTTATATCCATCAATAGCCAAATCGAAAGACTGGAAGATGCCTTCGATCAGCAGCATTCAGTCTAAGATCAGTACGATCTTGGATGCAGAAGGTTCGAACTATTTAGTCTAGAAGTTAAAAACTTCACTCGTACTAAAGGGCGAAGGTCTATGGCGATGGGTAGAACCATCAAAAGATAAGCCAATTGCTCCTGGAAAGGAACTTCATGAATGGATGGAGAAAAATGACAAAGCTATAGCAATTATTGCGTCTTCAGTGCATGACAACATAATGCTAGATCTTTTATCGACTTCAAATGCGAAAAAATTGTGGGAAGAACTACAAACCAAGAATGAGACTCGATCTCGAAATCATGTCATGTTCTTGGAGGACCAATTGACTTACCTACAATGGGACGACAAAGACTTGACCACATTTATACGAAAGATAAAGAATTTGTTTATTTCTTAGTAGAATTTTGGCACCGAAAATGCGATCTCAAAGGAAAAGTAGCTTAGCTATTTTCTTCGCGCCCTACCCAAGTCATTCCACACAACTCGAACTTTACTGGCAAAAGATTCGACAATGACACTTCAAAAGGCGATAGATGGAGTCAAAGAGGAAGTAGAAGCACGTGAACACTATGATGACAATGGTGATTCCGAAAAAGCTCTTTTCACTCAGAAGAATAAATCTTCTAAGAAGTCTAAGTTTAAGAGGGGGTCATTTAAGAAGAATAAAAATCGTTCAGACGAATCAAATGGAAAGCAGGAGAAAATTTTTGGTGAAAAGAAGATCTGCAACAAATGCAGAAAATTAGGTCATACAGAAGCCAAATGTTGGTTAAATCCAAAGATTGAATGCATTCATTGTCATAAACGGGGTCATGCAGCAATAGACTGTTATCAAAATCCTAGAAACAAAAAGGAGCAGAATCTAAGCGAACCTTCAGATTCTAATTTCATTGAAGACAAAGCAGAATGTTCCAGAGCAACAGAAGAAAGAACAACAAAAAACTCAGCAACATATGTTTTTGAAAATTTATGTTGTTCATCAAATTCGCAAATTCGAGAAGCGGTTCTTGATTTGAGAGCCACCTCACATTTTGTTTCCTCAAAAAAAATATTGTCTGAGTATAAGAAGATGAATTATTCAAGATTTATTATACTCGGAGACGGTTCTAAACATATAGTTGATGGAAAAGGTGTACTATGTCTAGACACGAATCAGAGTGAAAAGAAACTGGAGGAAGCTCTCTACGTTCCTACTCTTGATAAGGATCTTCTATCCGTAGCTAAGATAGTTGACACATGAATGTCAGTAACCTTCACAAGAAACTCTTGTAGATTGTTCGATGAAGATTCTGATAACCTGGTTGCCAAAGGCAATAGAAATGGTAATCTGTATCAATTGAGCATCCGAACTAGAGTTGAACAAGCTAATCAGACTCAAGAATCAACAGATATTTTGTGACACAAGAGGCTATGTCGCATGAACATGGAAGCCCTGTACCAAGCCAACAAAAGTCAGAGAATTGAAGGAGTCGAAATCAAAAGTCGAGATATTCGAACTACCTGCGAATCCTGTCTTAAAGGCAAAATGTCTCAAACACTTTTCAGTAAGGATGTTTATAAAGCAAGCAAGGTACTGAAAATTGTGCATTCAGATATTTGTGGACCATTTGGAGTGTTGTCATTGGGTGATGCAAAATATAATTCGTTGAGTATACAAATTGGGCTGAGAAGCAGACATGCAGTAAGTTGAAGAAAATTCGCACAGATCGTGGAGGTGGGTATATTTTCAACGAATTCAAAGCTTTCTGTACTGATCGAGGTATTATGCAAACAAACAAAAAACGAAAGACTATGGACTGTGTTATTTGAAGGAAGCTGGACTTCACATCGAATATTACAGTGACACAAGCTGGACATCCATGAAGGATGATAGCAAAAGCATTTCAGGAGGTTGTACACTAGCATCTGGCACAGCCATACTTTGGATAAGCAAGAAGCAAACAACAGTAGCTCAATCTTCCTGTGAGGCCAAATATGTAGTAGCAGCTAAGATGACAAATGAGCTGATTTGGATTAAACGTATATAAGAAGGATTTGATAAATCTATTTTTGAACCTTATGTCTTGTTAATGGATAACACTTCAGCAATCTATCTTACAAAAGATCCTGTATTTCACTCGAAAATGAAGCACATAGCTATCAAATATCATGTTATTTGGGAGAAGAAGATACTAAAGACAGTCTTCATACCTATAGAGGAAATGACAACTGATTTTTTTGCAAAGCCACTAAGTAAAACCTTGTTCGAGAAGCAGCGAAGAAGATTGGGGGAAGAAGATGTAGAACAACTGATCAAATAGATCTTGATTCTACCAACAAAGCGTGTAGTTTACTTAACAAAGGATGAGAAAGAAACGAACGTGAACTCAAAACTTTTTCTGTTTGTGACCAACTCGAAAAGATTTGCGAAAGATTCGCAAAACAGTGTCTTGTGGAAGCTCATGGCTTTTTTGTTGAAGCTCAAAAGATTCGCGAACAGAACCTTGTCGCGAACTTTTTTGTTTCTTGTTCAAGCCTCAAATGTCGCAAAATGTCGCGAACGATTCGCGAAATCTTCTGGACTGTTCTTCAAGCTCTTTTGTCGTGAAACTATCTCGAATAGTTCGTGAAATATTCTAGCTTCCTTCAAGCTCAAAGATTGTCATTTGTCACAAACGATTCGCGAATGACAAAAACATCATGAAGAGACAAGTGTTGCGAACAATTTGTAAAACACGAAGCTGAAATGAAGAGATAGACTGTCGCAAAATATTCGAGAACAAAATTTATTCGACCCTAGAAACCAGAACGTTGTTGAATATCAACCGTCAAAATGATTGGATTCTGTTACAGAAGGAAAAAGGCCAAAAGACTTATCTTGTAACAATATATATACATATGCACTTATAGTAATAACTCTCTCTCAGATTCAAGCTCAAACTTAGACTCAAACTGGCTTATTACTTATGCACTTGCGCACTTACGTACTCTTCGTAAAAGAGATACCACAAGGCAGCAAAAAAAATGTATTTTGATTCAGAAGTGATCGATGAATGTTAAGATTTTTGTGCATCCACCAAATTTGCACAGTTCATGTCACGTCCGAGTTGATTCCTGCATCTAATTGCCATATTCATCTCCGAGTCAACTACAACAAGATCGAAACAAATTTAGTTAAAATTTGTTCAATCTTTAGTCCAGTCGCATGTTCAACAAGTTTCAACTATGTGTTCCACACACCGATCCAATCTTGAGCATGAACAGTTACCAGCAACAACATCCCCACCAACAGATTTTTTTTGGGGGGGGGAGAGAGAGAGAGAGAGAGAGAGAGAGAGAGAGAGAGAGAGAGAGAGAGAGAGAGAGAGAGAGAGAGAGAGAGAGAGAGAGAGAGAGAGAGAGAGAGAGAGAGAGAGAGAGAGAGAGAGAGAGAGAGAGAGAGAGAGAGAGAGAGAGAGAGAGAGAGAGAGAGAGAGAGAGAGAGAGAGAGAGAGAGTGGATCTGCTTGGATCCACTGGAGCAGTTACGTTGCCTGCAACAACATTAGCAAGATCGACAGCCAAGGTCACAAGTCTAATATGAAAAAGACAAGGCTAAAGACGATAGATGGATAATCCGAAGAGACTCAATCAAAAGAAGTATTCCAGTCATGATGAAGATCCTTCAGAAAAGAGAAACACAAGCATTGGAAAATCAGTCTCCTTCTTCAACCAACCTCTTGCCATACTTCTGCGCCCATTCTCATGCCTGTCGTCCACACCATCTACCGTTGTCACCACCACCCTTCCTTCCATCCGTTTTTTTATCATCAGTCTACTATTCTTCTGAGAAATCTCCAGTTTTTGATAGTCTTACCGAAGCAATTGATAGACCATTGCAAGTGTCTTGCGGAGACCAATTGCCACCTACAATGGATGATCAGCCAAACGAAGATCTAAGAAGCAGGCGAAGCAGCCAGAACAAATAAAGAGAAAGATCCAAGAAGCTAAGGAGGAAAGGACAAAACTTAAGCAATAAATGAGTCAGATCAACCTTGATAAAAAAAAACTCTCTAGAGCAATGATAGTTAAATCTCCTCCTATGAAGCCCAAAGAGATCCAAAAGTAATGGATCAAAAGGAAGAGCTGCAGAAAAAGAAAGATGAAGACAATTGTGAACCTGCAAATAAATCAAGCTCCTCACCTAGCAAGTGGTGGTCAAAGCTAGACATTGCAAGGGCCCAAGCCTACAACTGTAGAACTATAAGTTCCTTCATCCTTTCACCAAGCCTTCATCATGTTTTCTTAGCGTTACCAAACCGTCCATCCAAAACTATTCCTACCACCAATTTTTGATGAATCCATCACCTTGAGACTGATAATCAAAGTTTGTGCAACCTACAGATCAAAGGTTCTCCTTGAGACTAAAACTTCAACTGAGAGAAGAACCACGGAAACACCCAGAAGCAAATGGAGGATACAGACCTCCCAAAAGATAGAATCTGCCAAGAAACCAAAGATGAAACTGTCAATGGCAGATACAAGTGACAAAACAAAGAAACACATGGAAAACACTCGAGCATGCAAGTTGTGAAGCTGCTGAGAGCTCTCCAATTTTGAGAATGTCAACCAATTGTAGCAATAAGACATTCTGGTTAAACTGCAGCAATTCGTAAGAAACAGTTTTTGTGATAAAGACTGGCGACAATAAGCACTTGGGTTTATGTAAGCGAACGAGGCTCTATGCTTTTCCAAGTGACGATCGAAGGTGCCAATGCAAAGTGGAGCGACATCGTCCAATATGAATTGCAGTGGGTCCTGCAACACATTAGGGGTGGGATGATGTTGGCTGACTCTGACGAATCCCCAAGGTACTCGGACAGAGCAACTCAAGAGCACCCCTCACCTTAGACCGAGGAGGTCTCTGAGACGACAAGACGAACAAAGACTGAGAGCAGAGTATGAGAGCCGAGAAATGCTAGTTAGGAATGACAAGCAAGAACTGTGTAAGCCTCATGGTGAATCCTGGAAGATGACATTCTTGAAAAGTGTTTGGATCAAAGAGGATAGAAACTAGATTTTCCGATCAAAATTGACATTGAGTTCTGCACGTGTGAAAATCAGAGATTTTTAGACCTTTTTAATTCCTTGATAATTGGTCCAAAGATATTGATGTTATAGCTTGATGGAAAGCTTTGAAGTGTACTTTCCATTGCAATTGATCCCAAATCAATCTGATATGTCTATCAAGAGTTATATGCTCTAAGAGAAGGTAGGGAGAGATCCAAAATCCGAGTGACCACTTTTTGATTTGATTCAATCTTGCTTGATTCATAATCCATTGTTTTAAGTAGTCAACACAAGAAACCGAAGATCAAGACAAAGTTTGATGTTATTGAACACTTTGGCCTTCTTTGAATCATTAGTATTTCTTTTTTGTAGCATCTAACACATGCCAAAAGTAGAATCCAAACTTGTCTATATTCCTCAATCCATTTTGAGAGACTAATCTAGATTATCTTGTTTTGTGGAATATTTGAGATCTATCTCAAATACAGTTGCAAGTTTTTCACATAGGAATGGTAGCACACCCCCTTGAAACTACCTATAGTAAAAGAGAGTAGCAACATCAAGTCTAATTGGAATAAGCTCAAACATATAATTGTCCAATAACAAGAAGTCTTCACAATATGGCACCTGTAGGAGGATATCTCTTAGAACCAAGTGAAAGACTAAGTACCTCCAATTATTCAATATGGAAGGTTAGAATGGAGTCAGTTCTTATACTCCAAGATGTTATGGACATAGTACTTGGTATTGAGGAGGAGCCTCAAGCACAACTTGAAACACCAAAGTATAGGAAGAGAGCTAGAATGGCTCTATACTTTATTAAAATGAATGTCTCTAATGGGATTCTAAGAGAAATAGGATCTTGCACCATTGCTAAAGAAGCTTGGGATGCACTGAAAGTTAGAATTAAAGTAGAATCACTGTGCTATTGTACTATGGATCTTATCAGTCGATAATGATCAGTTGGCCTCGCCACAAGTTGAGTCGACGAGACACGTATCCTATCAACGACAAACTAAGTGAAGAACTATATGTACAATGTCATTTCATTTTGAGAAACAGTTGCTATGTGAGCTTGCTGTGGAGAGCATTTTTTGTGTGTTACTGTGTAGCATGATCTATGTTCCTGTTCGAAGCATATTCTAAGTTGGTATCAGAACCATACAAGGAGTGTACACAGTACAATGTCGTCGTTGAAGAGAGCTTCGGGAGAAGAACAATCTTCTGAGAGTTTTACGGCAGGTTGAAGACGGAAAGTGAAGCACTGCTGCACAAATTATAGCACACAGAAGCTTGCTGAGCTTGAGACTGTGTGAGGATTCGGAGACAAGAGTTGTCGACTGAATCAGAACCTAAAATTGCAGTTTTCTCTCCATTCTGAATCTTTTTGGGAGCTGTAAAAGCTTGTTGGAGAGTGCCCTGGTCAGTCAAATAGATTCCCAGCTGGCCGTGGACAGCCATAGAAGGCGAATTGTGCTGGACTGATCCAAAAGTCTGTGGAAAAATGTCAGAAACCCTACCTCCATAGCTAGAACCAGGAAGCTCATGGAGGAAGCGCGGACAGGTCGCGCGCAGTCAAGTGGAGGAGCGTGTAGTGTTTGCAGAGGTTAAGCGGCTGCAGGTATTAGATTTAGTGCGCGAATCAAACAGCAGTCGTCGGATGAGAGTCCATCCTGATCAGCGGTAGAGATCGAACCTCCAGTAAGGATTAGGGACCTTGAGATGCAAAGAGACCGTTGGATCTTCTTAAATCCATGGAAAGCTTCAATAGAAAGGGCTGAAGGGCATTTAGCCATTCAACTTCAATAAAAAGCTTCACTTTGAAAGTTGAGCTGGGTCCAAATTCACTGAAGGTTGAAGTCTTTTCAAACTGAAGAAATAGTTCAAAAAGTTAAAAGGCCCTTAATTTTGCCTCCTTTATCCGTTTTGCCCCAAACGAAGGGCTACGGACTCCAAACGAAGGGCACCCAGGCTGTACCTGCAAGTACGGTACCGCAAAACAAAGTGATTGCAGCGGAGAAAGTGTTCGGAGTGCGTCAAAAGTGATTTCACCATTCCATACGATAGAGTGCATTTCGGAAGGCGACGCCGATTTGGCTTTCAATTTGGTGGAAAAGCCGTGGGTGGCCTAGTAAGGGAAAAAGTGCAGGTCAGTATTTTTGACTTCTGACATCACAGTTGGCCTCGGCATACTGCTTTTAGCCTACGACATAAGTTTCAAGCAGTTTTGTGATGACAAACATGGGAGAGTCCATTTTGAGTGAAAGTAGCAAATTGGACAGGACTTCCAACTATGCAGTGTGGAAATTCAAAATGAAAAACATACTGATGGAAAAGGATATGTGGGATGTCGTCACAGGTGATGAGAAAAGACCGCCAAATGAAGTGGACATCAAAGTGTTCGACAAAAAAGTGAGGAAAGCTTTGACCTTCATTAACTTGTCAGTGAAAGATCATATCATTACCCACATTTGTGATGTTGTTACACCCAAACAAGCATGGGATGTGCTAAGAGCAGTTCGAGACGTCAAATCCGTCAAGAATCATGTTTTTGAAGTCAAAACTGAATAGTGCCCAAATGGAGCAAGGAGAGAACGTTCAGACTTATATGACCAGAATCAAGACAATGAGGGATGAACTGCATTCTATTGGTGAGCGCATACGTGATGTGGAGCTAGTGCACAATGCATTGTGTGGCATTGTAGAACCCTATCAGATGTTTGTGAGTGGAATAGCATCAAGGGAAAGATTACCAACCTTTGACGAGCTCATAGGAATCTTGATGCAGGAAGAGCAACGGCGAGAAATGGTGAAAGCTAGACGTCAAAATACTGACGATCAGGCACTTGCGACACGCCAAAAACAAGGCAAGGGCAAGGGCAAGAAGAAGTCTAAACAACAATTTACCAAGACTTAGGAGGATGAGGGATCTTCCAACAAGACCAAGAAGAAAGACAAGTGCTTCCATTGCGGTAAAAAGGGGCATTGGAAGAGTGAATGTCGGAAATTCTTGGCAGAACAAGGCAAGGTAACAAAAAAGAAGTGACACTGTGTTTATTGTGATTGCAAATAATTTCATGTTGTTTGCAATAACTGAACACACACTATGTTTTTTTCATTGAAATGTGTTTGATTCAAAAGAACGTTAGATTGCTATCTCAGAGCAATCTTTCTTACACACTTAATAAAAAAATTTCATGCCTTTTTTGAAAAGATTTGTGCAATATTGTTGATTTCCATTCAAGACAACGCAAACAATTACTTCAAGTAATCCCACTTGTCTTCGCATTGCATGTCTTCCTTTTGGATGAGGCTTATTCAGTCCTTCATTGGTTTTTGGGGCCGCACATGGGATCCCATACCCATTGCCTAGCCACCCGCCTTTTCCCACTTGACCCCAAAGGTATGTTACCAAGAAAGAAAGGTACGATGTCTACTATGAACTCCTACGTGGATAATGTTTTAATCTCCATTTATTTATTATGGGACAAATGTACTCTTTTTAGTGTCTTCACGAAAGTAGCCACATTACCAGTGGCTCTTCTTGCATACTCCAACAACAAGATTGTGTTTAATTTTATAATGTCTTTCAAAGCAAGAGTGCTAAACTCCTAAAAAAATTAGCTCAAATGTGATGCAATGTGAAAGCTGCACTTCAATGTCCAATTGTTTTTAATTATAGAGCCTCAGATTAGTGAACAGAATCGAACAAGTTTACTCATCATTGAAACTGAATCATCCATCCAAATCAATAATTTTTCAACAGAAACTACTTGCTTTAAATTAATCCTCACACGACAGCTTGCAGTACGGCAAGAATGTTCTATTAAAGTTTTAAGGCGTAGCTTTACTAAGATCACGCTTGCTAACTATGTTTTGCTGATCAGAGCTCTGAGGTGCTGCACATCTGCAGCGTTCAGCTGCAGTGCCTTCTCCAATACGGCGTCATCGATGGGTGGGTTGGAGACAAAGAGCGCTTTTGGAAGTTGAGAAGTGCCTTGATTCTGGCTGTTGAAGCTAGACAAAGCCAGAGCTGGGCCGTCGCCGACATTGAGCTGGAAATGTACAAGGCCTTTGGGAAAGACGAACAGCTCCCCGGCATTGATCTTTAGCGCGTAGAGTTGATTCTCCGGCGTGCTGCTGACGAAACCTACGAGGAGCGTGCCTTGCAGGACGTACAGAAGCTCTGTGGCACGGGGGTGAATATGCGGTGGGTTGAGGCCGTTCTTTCCGAAGTCGATGCGAGCTGCGGAGATCCCCAGAGTGTTCAGACCTCCAAAGGTGAGTACGTTGGCAGCTGTGACTGCTACGTCGAGTCCATTGGAGGTATTACCGGGATTCTTCAACACAGCCGATGTGAAGTCTGATGCCTGCACTTCCGCAGGATCTTTGCATTGAAATCCATTCAGATGGACCTGTGGTGTGAGGCATTTAACACAGAAATCCTGGAATGTATCTGAATCACCAGCTAGGCTTCCCTGTAGCTGCATCGCTATCAAAACCAGAGTCGGTAACATACTCCAAATTAGCGATGCCATGATCTTTATAATTAAATGCTTCTGCACCAGCCTGCTTCTTGATCAAACGGATGTATCAATCAAGCTGCCACAGTACTCTACCAGCAGCCACAAAGAAAAGATCGTTATCAATGAATTATCAATGTTTTGGTTTCATGGTTTGTGAATCCTCTTGTCCTCGCAATTTATAGTCCACGATGAAAATGCACATCCTGCCTGCGATGCATATGGGTACGAAACCATGCATGCTGCCTCTTACAAGGAAATCGCGATTTTGGCCGCGACCCAGTGGAGCCTTGCCACTGGGAAGATGCTTATTAACGCACCTGTGACACAGACCTGGCGACTGCATTTTCCACCGGCAAGCAAACAAACAGACCGTCAATCGATGTAAACATTCAATAAGATGAAAATATAAAGACAGTATTGACTCTCTAATGTTGCGTGGAGCATATCGTAACTTTTGTACAGTGCGTTGGAGGGTACATAACGAATGTTTGTGCAGGAAAAGAATAACTTGATGTTGCCGGCAGCTAGCAAAATGTCCAAGGTTGATAACTAGCGAATAATTGAGTTTTGTATACAATACCATATCCGATGCTAATAAATGCCAAGTGCTCAGGTTTCGTGTGTATTGACTCCAAAATCAGAATATACATCCACCTTTATCTGTCCTCCTCCTAACCTAAACGTGCATTCTTTCTTAGGAACGTGCATTCTCTCTTGTGCACCTTATCACCTTGCATTACTTAGTGAAGGCCGAAGGCCTCGGGCCTCTTGTATCTCCCGAGCACAGGCCGCACATACGGCGGTTTGGCCCAGTGCCCTCCTGACCACACGTTTTTTTTTTTTTCAGAAATTGGCTGGTCGGACGCCACGTATCCGACAGCCAGTTTATATCCCATAAGCATTTCTGCAAGCTAACCGGGAGGGAATATGTACAGAAACCCACTCAGTTGCTTGCATGTGTGTGTGTGTGCCTGCGTGCCCGGTGCCACATGCCCAGCCTGCAAATGCCCGGCGCCACTGCCCTGGGCTGCCTGGCGCCACCCGCGTTGCTGTAGCGCAGGCATCCCAAAGGGAGCCGGGAACCACGACTTAGCTTCCCAGCCTTCAACTCTTGCCATCCAAACCCACTTGACATACTTCGGCACCCCCCCCTCATACCAAGCACTCTACCCAAGCTGGTAAAGCACATTTTTCTCTCTCTAGGATTTTCTCTTTCTAGAAATTCATTTTTCTCTCTAGATTTTATTGATCCCCAGGCTTCCTTTAATCATGCCTAGATCGTGTGAGGTGATTGCACATTGATCTGAGCTCTCTGGACACTCCGCTAGAACCGATCAAAGATTTTCAGCCATAGGAACTTGGCGCCGGCTGGATTCTGGTCACAGTGGCGCCGGGAGCAGCAGGGGCGCTGCTGGCGCCGGGGACATAGTTGGCGCCGGAAGTAAAGCTTGTAAAGGTAGCTTTACAACAGTCGCGGGGGAAATTCATTGAGCCCACGAGTTCAATTTCTAAAATCTCCCATCATGATATCTTGCACCTTTGGAATCTTTGCATCTTGGCTTTTTGTTTTTGGTATAACCGAAATCAATAATCAGCAATGAATTCGAGATAGATTGCCATCCTGAATTGTATATAATCGCCAATTTTATCGACTTAAATACCTTGAGCTACTGTGAACCAGCTCTTCAAATTTTATTTCCAAGATTGAAAACCAATCGGGTATCAAAAGTTAAAAAAACCCTCAAATATCCGAAACCAACCATACTAGAAGAAACTTATAAGTAGATACTTGGAACCACTAGGTATTGAAAAAATCAATACATGCCATCCTAGGATGTGTGTTAGAGTGTGATGGGGATATGTGAATTGTGCCCAGTATGAATGTCATGTAGAAGTTGTAACAACTTGAGTTTGAGGCTTGTAGGAGACTTCTACTACTCACTTAGCCCAAAGGTTAGCATCTCCCCAACAAATCCCTAGCCAAAATCCTTTTTAAAAGTGTGAGTTGAAAGGCACATACAAAATTGGCCTTTTATTTGAAAGTTAAGTTTTGAGGAGATCAAAAATTTTAAATTCTTCCCTTGATGATAGGAGAAAATTTAAGAAGTCTTGAAAACTTCTTACAGCTTCATATTGAAAGACATACTTAAACATAAAGACCATATCAAACCCTTCAAGTTGAAAGGTTAATATGCGTCTCAAATTCCAATAAATTTCAATCAGTGCCATTCTCCATAGCTTAGTATGAGCATATTCCTAAAAGGCTAAAAGTGATCTAGGGTGGAGGCCCTCAAACTCATTCATTTACAACATAGGTTATCAAAATGATAGAAAATAGTCATTCTAGAATTAGAGTCAATCGAGAAGATTTTGACAACTGTAAAATCACAACTTGAATCAATAGCATCACCAATGGATAAATAAATAATGATGAGATGCTTCAAATTATTACCAGGCCTTCTTGTAAACGATTGATTTTGTAGTTTTACACTTAACAACCTGGCAATCTATTGATCAGTTAGAATCACAATAGTTGAAGGAAATAGCACAACACCACCCCCCAAGCAACACTCTAATAACTATATTCATAACTAAAGAAAAGACAATACATATAGTTGAGCACTAATTTTTAGGGAGTACTATTGCATGGCAAACTTGTCCCCATTACAGGACAACTGTCTCGAATTGCTAAGAGTGTTGTCACTCGTCATTACTATAGCATATATTGAAAATGTTTTCAAAACTATTATTTATAATAGAATACTATATCGGCTTTGTAATTTACAACCTTACTTTGCAAGTAATTTTGTCTCGAATCACTCAATCATTTGAAGCTTTACATATACATGTCCATAATGAATTGACATAGTAGTATGTGTCTGAAGTTTCATACAATAGCTCTCAAAAGCTCGAATATGAAAAAAAAATAATTGATTTCACACGCATACGCACACGCACACAAAACTCCCCTTTCCCGACACAAAAAAAAAAGTTTTTTTGGATGTCTTTCCACTCCCATCAACTATGATGGGGATGCCAAATAGGCCCAGAAAAGATAATCACATTTTGGGCCTCTCTTTTCACCCCCATTAGTGTTGATGAAAATGGTCAAATAGCCTTGAAATCATTTTTTCAACCTAGCTGAAAAATGATATTATCTATTGTTATGTTTCTTTTATATGGCTTTTTTTACCATAGATTAAATTATTTTTACAAAAGTACATGCAATAAAAGAAAACTTAGAGAAGCATAAGTTTATCAGCCTCGTTGAAAAGAAGAGGAGGGGAGATGGTAAAGTCACCATTCCCAAATTCCCTACTTTTCCTTTCTAACCAGATGTTCCATAGAGTTATGATCCTAACGCATTGCCAGAAAACAATAACACTAGAACTGTTTTCAGCAGATATTTGTGCGCGTGCACACAAAAGTGCGCATAAAACCCTTGGTTACTTGACGAGACATAACATGCCGTCAAATGATTGAAATTTCAATCTTTCAATTGTATGTGGAACTAGACTTGATTCTCCATTGTGATATTGGAAGACTTAAATTTTTGTTCTCTCAATTGATGACAATTTGCCCTCAAAAAACTCAATTTTCAGCACTTCCCATGGGTAACTTTAGGTGCACGTATATATCTCTATAGGACTCTAAATTTTTAAAAAAAAAATCATAGACATGTTTTTATGGTCATAAAGGATTTTTGAAGTAGACAACAAAGAAAGTGTTGTAAAAAGTGCTGGAGTCAATCTTACTCCTACTCACTCTAACTGCCCTCTAATTCACTCAAGGAAATCACTCTCTTACAAACAGTCTACAGAATAGTTGAGGAATGCAAAGCTAGTGTTCTCGCATTTGACATCATTGATCGTACTACATTTAGCAATGTTTGGTTCTTCCTTTCGGCTACTCCATTTGGTTGTGGTGTGTAGCTGGTGGTGAATGCCGAATGATGCCAGATAGTCAAACATTTCGTTTAACAGAAACTCTCCACCACTGTCTGTGCGAATGGTCTTGAGTCGTTGACCAGTCTGTGTCTCAATGAATTGTTTGAAGTCTTTGAAACAGTTGAATGCCTTAGACTTGTTTTTAATGAACATAATGTTGATAAATCTAGAATAATTATCAATAAAGGTAATAAAATATAGTGTTGAACCTAGAGAGGGAATATTCATAGAGCCACACAGATCAACAATGGAGTTCGCGCATGAACTTTGATTCACTCTTTTCCACTTGCTTGTATGTTCATCACAGATTCATCATTGTGTCTCGTGAGTTACCGTTATGTATATATATAAGAAACACTTATAAAATGACTTTATGGATGCATGTGGCAGTATTGTGCCTATTGTGAGTGTGTTGTGTGTATGCAATGAGGCTTCAGTGTCCCAATTCTAAAAACTGTCCATACTGGTGGAATAATGGTAATCATCAACTCTTTTTATAGACAGTTTAGCCCATATTTTCTAAGAACCGATTAAAAGAGAAATAATCATCTATCCTCTCCGTATTAATACTTGTCTCAAGCTCTATATTTTGACAGTAGCCCATGGAGGGTACCTTATTGTCTTAAGATCCCATACAATACTAGTAGAAGACATTGGTTTTCTGCTAGTCTATGGAATCAATTGGAAAAAAATCATCCCCACCTCTTATGGATGTGTGAGGCATCACTCATCCTACAAATTGGTTTGAGATCTGATAGAGATGGTTTAGGTCTTTTTTTTTTTTTTCCCTAGCAAACTGATTGTCAATAATAAGTGTCAATTTAAAAGAAAAAGGACAAGTATGATTGTACAAAACAATCATTAAGAGTTATTAATTGCTTAATCCAATGATCTATCAAGTTCTATGTGTTAGATCTTGATCTAGATGCATTACACTATGATTTAAGCAAGAGCAATGGATGTATTTTCTACCCCCGATATCACTACCACACCAGAATGGATTTTAGTTCTAGTTCTTCTCTGATTGACAAGCTCGATGGAGAGAACTACTATCTCTGGAAGTTCAAGATGAAGTCGTTCTACTAGCCAAGGAACTGTGGACATAGTTGATGGTACCAAAATCAAGTTAGAGGTTGATGCATGTAGCATTACCAAATGGAGGCAACGAGATGGCACGACATTTGTCTTAATCACTTTGAGAGACTCCCAAATCAGTCATATGCGGTCTACATAGACTGCTAAGGATGCTTAGGACATCCTAGCAACTCTCTATGACATCAGAGATGTCACTTCCAAATTACACCTCAAGAAGAAATTCTTCATATTCAGAATGTCTGATGTAGACACCATTTCCAGCCATCTCAACATATTCAAAAACCTTGTGGAGCAAATGACTACAACATGATCGAACATTGAAGATTGTGATGTAGTAATGACAATTGTATCGAGTCTCCCTAAAGTCTATGAAACATGGGTCATGGCTATTTCAACCCAGAAGCAACTTACTCTATCAAGAGTCATTTCTATGCTGTTACAAGAGGATATCAAAAGGAATGCAACCTCCTCAAGCTCAGGATTAGATTCCATTGCTCTATACACAAACAAAAATCAGAAAAATCAGAAAAATCAGAAGAGATATCCAAAGTCAGATTTTCCTGATAGAAAGAGCAACTTGTAGTCTGGGTCGAATTTTGACTCTGGGTCGAACTTCTACCAAGGGTCGAATTTAAATTCTTCTTCATCATTCCAGCCAAAGTAGAACCTATTCTGCAAATACTGTAAGAGGACTGGTCATCTCGTCAAGGACTGCAGAACACTCAAGTACAACAATGAAAAGAAGATGTAGTCCCAACAACAAGAAAATGCTACCTCAACCAATTACTCGATCTAGCATGAAGAGGAAGATAAATCTACCTTCTTGACCAAGGTCAAAAATTTGCAAGATATCGATTCCTAGTACTTGGGGTCCCGAGCAACACAACACTTGACTCACCATCGGGATTGGTTCCAAAACTATGTGCAACTTGGAGACAATTCATCACACTCCATTGAAGGTGAAGGAACAGTCAGGGTCGAATTTCAGAAAGGTGATGTTAGGTTGCTAACCAATGTTTTACATATTCCAAATCTAACCAAAAATCTGCTCTCAATTAGTAGAATCACAGATTTGGGTCGGAAGGTCGAATTTGACACACATGGCTGC
>MU834383.1:0-47453 GCA_029204225.1 Diphasiastrum complanatum | reverse complement strand
CGCTAACTATCTGCTAAAGCTCCGCCAAGGAAAATGCTCTGATGGAAGTTGGTCCTCCTCCAAACTGTGCTGAATGTTGCTGAAGAAAGAGACAAAAGCCCTCAGCAAAGAGAGAAAAATCAGCAAGGAAAATGGGCACCCAATCAAAAAATCAGATCCGAAATTCAGCAATCAGGAAAGTGCTCTGATACCAAGTTATGATCAAAATCTCAGGTGTTGAATCAATGAAGCATAAAAGACAGCAATAGACTAAAGCCCTACAAGCAATAGACAAGACAATAGGTTCTCCCACAAAGAGCCCAAGCAATACCAATCAATAATTTGAAAAATGAGTGTACAAATGCCCCTATAAATACCCTACCAATGAACCCTAAAATAGGAATTCAAAAGTAAAGGGAGGCAAAATGTGGAGGGAAAATAGTGCGCCCTCCTACGGGCCCCCACTCCACATATAACAATATAATAAGGGCCCAAGGCCAGTCAATGTCATAAAAAAGGACCCAGTGCAGGTCATGAGCATATAAAAAGGCTTTGGGGCCTGTACATGACTAATATAAAATGCGTAACTAGAAATATACATAATCAACAGTAAATGTAAAGAGGCCTGCGGAATATATGCAGAGTAGCCCAGTAGGCTTGTATCCTGTAGTCCGTAATTGATATCAATGTGGTCGTCTACCATAATGGATACAATATTGAGAGGAAACACGAAAAAATCTCTCGTTCTTGTCTTTCAAGCGAAACAAAGAAGTTTTTCTTTCATAAAGAGAGAGAACAGATAGATTACTCCTTGACCTTGATGATACATGTTGTACACACTGTAGATGAGCATTCGAAGATGATAAAATAGTATTCAGCTTTTGAAACCAGAAAATCTTAGGGCTGCCAGAATTTTTTATTCTTCCAGCTACAAAAAGGTTAAAGAACAGCCTTGACTCAGATGTAAATCACTTGCAATCAGGTCGAAAAAATTGCTGAGTCTCTATCCATAGTAGGTTGACCTCCAAGGAATATACGTTCCAAATGTCAGTAAGAAACCCGAGATTTATGAAACTTCAATTCTGAACTCTAAAAAACGCTCAAAAATTGGATTTTACTAAAAAATGATCATTCTTTGCACATTTTTGTGACCCTTCCTAGGCAGTGCTTTAGGGTTAGAAAGATGTCCCCAAAATCTGGTCCAATTATATGGCCTAACCAAGTTTCAAGTGTTTTTCTATTGAAAAAAGTGCCTGCCCAACACTTGAAATTTTGGCCGTTTTTGCAAGTATCAGCTTTGTTGCTCTATGCTTGTCCAAAGAACATGTTAATGCACTCATATTTCAGTGATTTATAGTATCAATCCACCTGCAATCTTTCCTTGTCGCAAATTTTCCCAGAAATTAAAAGAAATGGCTTGTTTCCACATTCTCTCTAGAATGTGGGTTTGATTCCAACTGTTACAAACCTCTTTCTCCAAGCTCGTGAAACCAAAAGGCCGGTGTGTAGAATGAACCTTCCAATCGTAGCAACTGCAACAATCCACTTTGCATGAATGTCATTGTGACTTGTAAATATTGAGTGACTCATAGATACCTTGCCAACGACCTATGACCCACTTGGTCACCTTGGCTACTTGTCGAGTAGCATCTCGTGACTGACGGCTAGGATCTTGACAATTCACCATGTCTTTGACAACTTGTCAGGCGGTCACATTGGGTCATTGTTTATAATGCGCCGATCCTAGCCAGGGACAAATGTCCCCTCCGGTTATCGCCCTTCGCCAATACTTGGCCTCAAGCCGTGACTGGTAGCAGTCGTGCCGAGGTCATGCTGGAGTCAAACTTGACTCTAACATTATGGGTGTATTGGCCCATTTTCTATTCCTACTATAAGGCATTCTTGTTTCATCCGACTAGCTAAAATTCATCTGAGCCAACTCTTATTCGTGGATCTTTGTATACCACCACACCGATTCTTTTCTCTTTCTACATTTGGCATTCTTGGTTGTCTTTAATGTAACTCCTAATGCGGCTTCTAAGGCATGCATGCTCCCTTTGAGTAGCTTTTGTTTGTGGTGATGTCTAAGGACTCTTTTAGTTGCTGCTCTCTTGGATTCTTGCAACATTTGTGATTAGATCTTCCTTTTGGCATTTTGGTCCATTTTGGTAGAGACTGTTTTGTCTAAATGTTTGTTTGTTTCATATTTTGGCTTTTAGCTCAACATCTATACTCTTGCGGCAAACACACATTCAAGATTTGCATTTTTGTGCTTATCTATGGGATATTGACACAGTAGGCAATTTTTTTTGTTTTGTGGCTTTCACATTAGTTACATTGTATAGCACACCAAGGGCCAAGGTATTGATTTCAAATTTATGGTCTTTTATATGCACATGTTTACTGAAATGTTTTTCAGAGTAGGGGGCGTAACGTACGCTTTTACATTATTGGGCTTGTTGATGTTCGTTGAGTCAATATGTTGTTAGTAGTCCTACTAAATCACTTTTTAGAATCTTATATCAATGTCATACCAATAAGAGAAGCTTGTTTACTTTGGTAATATGAGTACTTGGATAAGATAAATGAGTGATATTTGAGACTAGGGTCCTGATTTTTTGATTCTTGAGTCCTCTCAGACGGTCAGATAATCACACTTCTGTCATGGGTTTAGTGGATGTGAGCAAATTATTGCTCTACTTTTCTCTAGTCGAACAGTCTTACATTTGTAATCTTGTAGTTAAATTGGGAACATCTCTATCAGTTGCTGCTATTTTAAAAACTGTTTTTTGGCTGCTACATTCTGGAAAATGTCGTCATTTGGCAACTAGTACATCACAAAGATGAGGTTATTCACCCAAAAAGGGCTTTTCCCCTACTTAAACAACTCATGGTTGATCTCAGGGAAAGAGTTAATACCATTTTCTAGGACTGGTGCAGTATTTGTCGACCCAAGCAGGAATTTAATTAGAAAATGTGGAATAGCATGTCTATATAGCAGTCCCCCATTGCTAGGAAATATTCAGAGTTTGTTTCGCTTCTATGACATTCATTAATCATTTTGAAGCATACAAGCAAGCTTCTTGAGCACCTGATATCAGGATGTTATTGCTTAATGCCATAAAAATTCATAGCATAAACGCCTATTTTGTTAGTCATCGCTATAAATCCACCAGTCGATGTCCAAGATCTCGACCTGAAAGTAGGTGAAGTGGATCAAAATAACTTCAAGTAGTGTCTAAGAATTTTGGCATCAGTAGTTAAGGTTTCTACCTCAGGCTGTTATAGCAACTTGTGAAGAACGAAGCTTGGTGATAGCATACAATGTGTCATTACCTCTTTGAAAACTGCAACTTCAAAGTATCTTAATTACTGAAGATTTCAATAGAAGTTGGCTTTCAGCCGCTATTGAATGCAACCTTTCGCAGTAAAGGTGGACTGACAGTGGGAGAGGGATGCAGGTTTGCATTTTTGCTTATGGTCAAACAGGATCAGGCAAAACACATACCATGTTGGGGCATCCAGACAACTTGGACCAAAGAGGTGTCATACCAAGGTCCGTGGAGCAGATTTTTCAGTCAAGTCAGGCACTTCAAGCTCAAGGGTGGAAATTCACAATGCAGGTCCGCTCCTATCTTTTTCACTTATCTGAGCTTCAATTATTGAATTGACCTTTGAAGCATTGTCAGTGATCAGAATGCGCCAGTGTCTTGGAGTTTTTCTTGTCATTTGCCTTGTCGTTTGTCGAAATATGAGATAAATCAGAGATAAATTTGGCATTTGCAGATTTGTTAATACTATTATAAATTTTGTGGGAAGATTTCCAATGGTTTTCTTCTGTTCTCTTAACTTGGTGTTTTGAGTTGAATCACGGGAAGTTTTTGATGGATCGATATTTTCAAAAGCTGGTGACATTGCAAAATGTGTTTCGAATCTAGCATCAGAATTCGTTAATTTATTGACTTTAAAAATCTGTTGTGGATATTTTCTAGCGAGTAACATGCTACAACCTGCGACCTTGTTTGCCAGGCTTCAATGCTTGAAATCTACAACGAAACTATTCGTGACCTCCTCGCAAATTCACGGCGCACCAGTTTAGACTCACAGCGAAGCGATGGTGGAACCCCAGCAAAGCAACACGTTGTAAAGCATGAACCAAATGGCAACACTTTCGTAACGGACCTTACGATCGTTGAAGTATCAAGCTGGAAAGAAGTATCTTCGTTGTTGCGGCGTGCCGCTCAGAGCAGGTTCTCTCTATACACTCTCCCTCTTCTGTAAGGCCTTTTGAACGAGCAGCACAGCTCCCTCAGCATTGAGCAAGATCAGGATGTTGCGAGCTACTTCATAGTACTGCCTTTTCCTTCTTAGCTGATGACTTGATCCTGCATTTGCAGAACTGTGGGTAAGACTGCAATGAACGATCATTCTTCTCGAAGCCACTGCGTATTCACTTTGCGTATTACAGGAACTAATGAGGTGAGCTAGGAATTCTTATGCTACTCAGCTCGTCATAATTTATCAGGCTCCACCCAACGGGGTTGGCTCAGTTGGTTGACTTGGCATCCAAAGTTTCTTTGGTTCCAGGTTCGAGCCTCCCCTTGGAAACCAAGAAGCATAATTTATCAGGCTCCAGAATCATATCTAAGACAAGACGTCGTCGTAATTTCTGTTGAACTATGATCTGCCAATAGAACATACATGTTTCAACCTTATCTTTGTTTCAGAGCACAGAGCAGCAGGTACATGGAGTGCTTAATCTTATTGATTTGGCTGGAAGTGAGCGCCTATCAAGGAGCTGTGCAACTGGTGAACGCTTAAAGGAGACGCAGGTCAATAGCAATACCTGGAATTTGCAAGCAACGTCAAAGTAGTATAGAATTTTCTGATTGTAGATAACTTGACGATCATGAGGCTTTACCACTCACTAACAGGCATCAATTGTCTTGGCTTTAAGTGCCCGTAAGTTGACTTACTTACTATAGCAACATGGGCGTGTACAGGCAATAAACAAAAGTTTATCAAGTCTGGGAGATGTCATTCTGGCCATTGGCAATAAGGAGAACCACATTCCATATCGTAACTCCAAGCTGACTTACCTTCTACAGGTTATAACTGTTGGACGTGTTCTAGAATTGCTGGTTGATATATTATCTTCTTCCTTAGTGTATCTATTTTGAGCTCTGTAAGAACTTAGAGCTGATCCTTTGTTTGGGTGTGATGTTGATGGGCAGCCATGCCTAGGGGGCGATTCAAAAACGCTAATGTTTGTCAACATTGCTCCAGACTCAAAATCATTGAACGAATCACTTTGCTCCTTGCGGTTTGCTGCTAAGGTGAATGCTTGTGAGATTGGGGTTCCTAGGAGGCATACCAATGCTCGCCTGCCTGAGGCACGTCTAAGCAATAACTAACAAGACATCAGAGGTCTTTAGCAACGTTCAACAATCACACCAGCTTTGGAAATACAATATGGCTCCTGCTCATAAAACTTACGAAGGTTTCACAATCGTTCTGAGCAACTCAACTGGAGTTAAAAGGCGCTAGTTTGAAGTCAGCAGTTTCGTTTACTTAGTTGAACTTTATACAATTTTTCTCCTGAAGAAAAATTACGTACAATGTTAAATTGTAAAAAGGTAACATTCTAGTTTTTGCTAGTATTTTAAAATACTTGCAGTGAAGAGCTGATACTGTAATCTCAACTCCGGTGGTTTGTGCTAATGGTTTTGTATGCATCAAACCCCATCCTATTAACCTGGTTGAACGTACTGCTCGATGTAACAGTATATCGGTTCCAAATTCAAATGCAGCTAATCATTTGCTCAGGATCACAAAATTTCCAGCTTTGTGGTGTGCTTCTTGATTAGAAACCAAGTTTGGGAGGATGGATGTCACAACAGATTAGTCACATGATTCGACTTAACTAAATTACTTGCATCCAATGCCACCTTGATCTTGATCCCGTATGTGCTATCGATTGGCAGATTGTGTCCTTGCTTTTACATCTGATAGATTTCATTGCTAATATCTGAAATAAATATGAATCCAACGCATATTGCAGCTTACAAATTTGCTTTTTATTAATGATTTCACCCCGCGCAGGTTTCTTATAAGCCTGTTGAGGACCCTTCCATGCAAAAACTTGATAGAAGTCCATGCAAAAACTTGATAGAAGTCATTTTGACACCATTGAGCAAGCAATCACATGATAACTTGATACATCAGTGCTGTAAATTTGAGAAACTTACACGTTCCGTAAGGATTAGGTCTTTGCAATAAGCTTTTTCAGCCGGAAGGATTATTCACGAGTACTCAAGGTGGCTTGTTAGAAGACTTTATACTTAAATTTCTGTAGTAGATTATTTCTACAATCATTCTTTAAGCATTTGAGCTCCGTATACTTTCTGTATTTGAGGTGCTGCAGCTATAAAAATTTGACCGTATGTATTTGTTTGGGTGATATTGAATGTCACGACAATGCAACAATGATTTTTGGGGAGCACAGAAATGTGCGAGCTAAAGAAAGTCATCAAATGCTGCTTAGGTTCTTGTTGACTAGTGTTTGTGTGTGTGAAAATGTTTCTAAGACATGCATTTTTAGCTTTGTCACAATAGTGGTAAGCCCATTGAGACAATTCTCTCAATGCCGATGTGTCATTTTCTGGGTGAGTTTGAGCTGAAAAATGTATTTTTTTTAACCCTTCCAGATTGCTGCAATATTTATTTATTTGTCTATTTTCCATAGTGCATAGCAAAGCTCTTGGGATCTTCCTTGTTTATAATTGAATATATGAATTAATGACCTAATTGAGTGGCAATTGACATTCTTTCTTTAGTCTTATTCATCTCAGGATCCATGCTCAGTGTGGCTAGAGTAGAAAATTATGGCTTGTGAATACAATCCTTCACATTAGTTGCTGGTTGTGTGAATACAATTCTGAACATTAGTTGCTGTGCAATTGAGTTTTCTGGTAACTTCAACATCTTCTATCCAATCTTTCAGAGATAATCCTTTTGAAGTTCTTAAGGGGTACAAATGCACTAAGGAAATGCCTAGCACCATAAGCTCTTAGTAAGTGTAAGAATTTATCATATATGACGCAGGCTATGGAAAGCTGCAAGTTTTCATAAACCTCTTTTTCATTGTCATTCTATGTTTGTATATGGGAAATCATAGATGTGTTTGTACAAATCCAGCAGACATGAGGCATAATCCTGAAACAGGAACACGCAGGAATGAGTGCTCTTATTTGAAATATTTGCCATGGGCTATGGCAAACTACAAAGTTTCACTGCATCTCCATTCGAACTATAATTTACTTACACACTATTCCAGTGTTTTTATTTCAATGTCGCAATGCAGCTGCACCCTGCAGAAGTAGACCTGCATGCTACGGGGTAGGGTTGACATATTCAACCCTAGTTCCTGTACCATGCAGGTTTCTTGCTGCTACAATATATCCAGTAGATTGAGCCCCGACAAAATGCAGGGAAGAGTGACTAATTGTTTTCTGAAAACAAATAGCCATCAACTAAGTACAGATGTTGATAGAAAGGCCATTTATGGTCTTTCCGACTAAATTTCTAAGTCAGTAAATGGCAGACATTGGAGATGAGCTTATTTATACACGTAAATCCAAAGAATAGTTTGATTTTTGAAGATAGTATCAATCCAATACTAGTAATGATGAGCTTATAAATGCTCATACAGGGTCTGTTGAAGTCCAACCATTTCAGCAAATGGCAGAAAATGGAAAATACAAACTTAACCAGAATGGTTTCAAGGAACAAGTGGCATCTGGTGAAGGAATAGTCCTGAAAACTCCAAGTTGCAAAAGAAAGTAGCAAGTTGCTAACTTCACAGATATGACATGAATCACATTCCGAATGTCCCAAGTTTAGCAGGTTGTTAGAGATGTCAAGATTAAATGCCACTCATGATATGTACAATTTCGAGTAGCTTGTATAGGTGATGTCATTTGTACTTGGCAAAAAGTATGATGTTCTGAAAACATAGGCATCAACTGCAGCACCCACCACGTTGAGATGCCAAGGCATCTGATCTACCTCCGCCCCCGGAGGTTATGGCACCTCCATAACCAACCTTGATTCCATGTGACTGCCAGAATAGAAAAATGGTAGTTAGTTTCATGTTATCACAATTTTCAAAAAAACCAAAGTGAACACACTCGAGTGAAAACATTGAAAATTAAACATTATGACTGACAGTCAATGTTAGGCAATAAAAGGGAAGAGTGAAAACATTCAGAGTTAATGCAAAAATGAAATTCCACAAATAGGAATCTACACTATGAAATAGATTTAAGGATATGTACAGTAAATGCAATGAGAGAATGAAAACTGTTCAAGTGACAACAGAACTGGTCAAACCATTTGATGTGTCACATAGTAAGCTGCCTAAATGAATCTTAAATATGAAGTGACAAGCTTTCAGAGATACCAAAAGAAATACACTACATCATGCAAGAGCTGATCGACAACTCCAAAAGTGTGCCTCGCATGCCTTGAAAGTATAGGCATTCAAAGTATTAAGGAATATCTTTTGGATGTAGAGGTATAGGTAGATCCCGAAAGTGTCATGTGCATGTGAATGATTGTAAGCAGCCTGCTAAAAAGCAACCAGGTCTAATTTCTATAAAGGTCTAGTGGGCAAGCTTGGATTAGGTCATTCTACTTTCAGTATAGCCCTAATGTTTGCTGGCCTGAATACACAGATACAACTTTTCCTTGAATCTAGTAACATGGTCTTACTTAATGCTGTTTGGTAAAGGGAAAGGTCCTTACCCGAGGGCCTTCTGCCTTATTGAGCCACTGCCTCAAAACAAGCAAGGTTCTTGGGTGGGGCACATGCGCTGTACTGTGGTTGAGAGAGATCTTAGGAGAGCATGGGATGGAGATTCTAGGCGCTTCTGACAAATAAAAGATTTTAGGGGCTTCTGAAAAATACAATGTAGCCTGGTTGAAAACAGCTTGCTTCTCCTTTTTGAAAGATTTGATAGATTGTGCACATTGTCTCCACTTCTGGAGTGTACGACCATATATGACGAGAAAGATTTAAAATCTAGCAACAGCTTAACTTGCCGGATCATCTCAAGACTACAGTAATGGACAGACCAGAACTACACGTTGGCTTGCTGAAATTCATCCTCCCTCCCCAGCCTGAACTAACGAAATGGCCAGACCCAACCAGTCCGTTCCATTGCCTTAATGTCAAGGTATTGCCCATTCTGCCATTCTCTGCCCGTTCAGAATGGACTGAAGTCTTGAACTTGAATATTTGGGTTCCATTCAGCTATATAAAGCCTCCAAATTTCTAGCAGAATAGACAAGACCTGCAATTAACGTCCCTCTTCACTCTCACCATGATTCAAAACGATGTCTGAAACATGTATTTACCCAAGATGCTACTCCTAATACTTGACAGCTGCTCACTTGTAACTGATTCTTCCTTTAACCCTCTCATTCTACCTCCCCATCACTCTTGTCCATCAAACTATTCCATAGTATCAATTCTGTTTATACTTTTGGACTGCTGTCGGATCTCCTTGAGCCCCCCGAGATGAAGAGAAAAAACCAGAAGCAACAAGGACCAGCAACACCACAGTATTAACAATGAAGAAGAGAGATTTGATGCCAATATCTGTTATAGAGATCATAACATGGCATCAGACCATCATCTAGTTGATGAGTTTTTTGCCATCTCCATCTTTTCCACCATCGCTGCCTTTTTCCTTCTCCCTTAGCTGATTGCTGACCTCTTTAAGTCCACCGCTGCCTCTCCTCCTTTCTACCCCTTTCATTTTGCCCTAAACCCCTTGCAACCCTTCCCTCATGTCCTCTCCCTACTGCTCCATTCCTGACCTAAAACCTTCCTAGCCTTCCTTTGCTAATCCATAAGCTTGTTTTTCCTTCGTTTGCTGTCCATCATATATGATCTACTCATGTAGGGCGCGGCGCTTACTACCAAACGAGCGATAGAACTTGCCTCTATTTGGAAAATTTCTGAATGTAGTGGCATAGGAAGGTAGGACTTCTACTCACAACGATATTTTTCTTGAGAGAGAGAGAGAGAGAGAGAGAGAGAGAGAGAGAGAGAGAGAGAGAGAGAGAGAGAGAGTTTTCATTAACATACTGTTTGAACTCAAACAAAAGCCACGGTCCAAGGAATCATGCTCACAAATAAGAACGAATGAGTGAATCATGCCTTGCTACGCACCTCATTAGAAATATCAAATATGCCATCTTCAATCTTTTGATAAATCTTTGCTGCAGTTTTTATAAATGCCTACAGTCCACAACCATCTGTTAAACCTTGATCATTAAAAACCTTACTGCAAGCTATAATAAACTGCACATGGAAGTCGGAACTTACATCTTCAACGCTCTGAGCTGTCTTTGCAGAAGTCTCCATGAAAATCAAACCATTTTCCTTAGCAAATTGTTCACCCTCTTCTTTGCTGACTGCTCTCCTGTGAGAAAGATCACTTTTATTGCCTATCAGCATAATTGTCATGTTTGAGTTTGCATGCTGCCGGGCATCTTCCAACCAGCTTGCAAGATGATTGAAAGTTTCCCGCCTGTAAAAGGAACAACATAACTTTGTCAATACCAAGGTCCAATGGTTGGAGACACCGTGTACGGACTTTTTTCATTAAACCCTTTACATGAACCACAGCGATGAACATGCTCAAATTTGGATGTATACTACCTGGTGATATCATAAACAAGAAGGGCGCCAGCTGCACCTCTGTAATATGATCTGGTGATTGACCTGAATGATTCTTGCCCAGCCTACCATGAACATAAATGCAGGGTTAGCATATCTTTCACCTGAGGGATCTAACAACACTTCAAATAAGCATATTTGCAGATCAAGTTGAATAACCAGACAAGATACAATAAGAGAATTGCAGAGAAATAAAGAGAATATGCACTCTGAAGGAAATATGCAGACTAATGAAGAATTCAAAAGTCTATGAAATGTGTCATTGAAGGTGATGAAATTTCTGGCCATCGTTCTAGCTCCTATTCAGTAATTATGATGAACAAAGCTCCTCCAAATTCCACAATACTTGGACATTTCCAACGACAGGGATTGTCTGTTAGGTGTTTATGAAGCTCTAACATCCTTTTTGGGCACATAAGGTTCTGGTTATATTGGTCCACGACAGGAATTTGGAATCCGAAAATTGCAGTGCACTAACTCCTGGAATCAAGTTCATGTGTCCGCAGCTGAAATCTACGGCGCTGCTTGATTTTGTGTACTTTTTTAAGGCTAACAATTTGCAGAGTCACATACCATCTCTATATTACGTCATAGCATTTTTTCAGTAATCAGTAAGTTCCCAAGAGCCTGCATCTTCAAAAAGTTTTGTTCACCGTGGATTGCCCAAGCATCTGCAAGTTCCTAAGCTTGGAAAAAGTAACTCTAAGCTGTTTCCTCAAACAACAAAGTCATGGACTTGTTGGTGCTCAATTGTATTTCAAATCCAACCAACATCCCCAAATAAAGCAGGTGGTGCGGAGGGGAGGGAATGTGTTGTAAAGCTACCTTTACAAGCTTTACATCCGGTGCCAGCATTGCCTCCGACGCCAGCAGCGCCCTTGCTGCTCCCGGCGCCGGTGCCGCTCCCGGCGCCACTGTGACTAGAATCCAGGCGGCGCCAAGTTCCTATGGCTGAAAATCTTTGATCCGTTCTAGCGAAGTCCAGCGAGCTCAGATCGATGTGCAATCACCTCACACGATCTAGGCATGATTAAAGGAAGCCTGAGGATCAATAAATTCTAGAGAGAGAAAATACTAGAGAGAGAAAACGTGCTTTACCAGCCTGGGTAGAGTACTTGGTACGAGGGGAGGTGGCGAATCCCACCAATACTATAGGGGAGTGCGGATTGCGACTCATGGCGAGCTCCAACCAAGTCTCAGCCTCCCTTGTTGGAATGTTGTCCTGGCGCCCGCCTTGGCATGCTAGCACCCTGGAGACTAGGGTCGGTCACACACTTGAAATGTAACCTTCTCAGATTTATTAATAAAGTGGGATTTTCCTCAAACTGACTCTGATTATCTTCTGGGTTTCAGTGTTCGGTAAAAGCGCCAGGTATAAGGCCGCTTCAAACTTCTTGATCTGGCACATAGCTGAGGGTCGTATCCCGCGACGCCAGTGGTATGCCGTCGGGACCATTCGGTCCATGGTGCCAGCGGTATGCTGTCGGGACCATTCGGTCCAGGAACTGGTTGTTCTGTTTATCGATTTTCATGGGTTACCGGGAAGGTAAATTCTGTGGAAGGACTTTTGCATCTGGAATTTTTTAGCTCAAAAAACTTGAAGGAAACTTTTACTCATGAAGTAAGTTCCATGGGTTGCATTTGAAAGTTAACAGTATTTTCAGTTCAATTTCTGGAACGGGCAACTAAGATTCCAAGTTAAGTCATTCTGGAGATAGCCAAGGAAACATGTAAATCATGGCTAGTATCACTATTAGAAAGAACATAAATTGAAGGTATGGATGTTTTAGACTCACCAGACAAAACAAAGGGCTTAGTGCCTGTCATCAACTTAGAGCTTGGGTCGGCCAAATTCTGATCAGTTGTCTAATGTTTAGACTTATTGGACCATAGACTACCACTGCACATAGCTCTATGTATTTAAATAACCAGTTTTTAAAAAATCAAAAGTTTGGAAGCATGTATAACTTCTGTAAAATTAGTGAGTAACCAATTAGTACACCGTTCAGGGTTCTAGTTTCTACACAATGGCAATCCATACTGGCAAATCAGAGGAGTTTATTACCGAAAGGTCCACTGAATTGCACAAACTTTCCAGACAGAAGGGGGTCCAAAATAGAAAGAGAAATCAAGGACTTGATGTTGCCAAATGTAAGGTATTCTGAGAAATTGCGGTCTCAGCTAAATAAGACTTGGTGTCTTTACGAAATCTGAGAGGCTAGAGGGGTAAAAACTTTCTCGGTGATGCGGCAGAGGATAAACCCTCATCGAAAGGGAAGAGAAAATAATCATCGATGTAGTAAAATACAATCGTCCTGATGAAGGCCTCCTATCCCATGCAGAATCACGCAAACAAGATCAAGCGAGCATATTTATGGTGAATCTCTAACAAGCCGAGCAAAGTGATGCCCTAAAACAATCTCACAAGGTGCGTGGATCACCAGCATGATCAAATTCTATTCCAAAATTTTGAAAATGGAGGCTGAAAAACTTTTCAAATCTGATTAACAAAGATAAACAAATATCACGTGAAAAACTCACGGTATCCCATATTTGTAACTTGATAGGCTTGTTAGCTATGGTAATCATGCGAGCTCCAAATTCCACCCCAATGGTCAGGTCATGAACTGGCTGAAACCGCTTGTCCGTAAATTGTAGCAACAGACACGATTTTCCAACACCTACACCATACATATTGCTCCCGAGCCTCAGAAATACGAGATATCCAATGAAAGTTTCCAAGTCCTTGTTATATAGAAGGCATACTGAGCCTCAAAAAGATGAAGATGGACACAATATTAATTCAAAAACTTTCAAGTGCTTTGATGTATTCAACGCATACCTACACCACACGTAAGAATCTAGAGACTCAGAAAAATGAAGACGGACAAACATATCCATTCACATCTTCCAAGTCCATGCTATATACAACGCTTACATCAACGCTTCCAGAAGATTATTCGTTAAATTGAATGAGGCTAAGGTTTAAATTACGCATCCCTTAAAAAGCTTCAGAAGAAGCGCGGAAATATGAAGCAACTCAAACATACAAGTATCTTTTTTGTTCAATTGAATGATGCTAAGATTCAAAAGACGCATCCCTGAAAAAGCTTCAAAAGCTCCAGAAAAAGCACGGAAACATGAAACAAGTCAAACATACCAGTGTCACCGATGATAATATACTTGAATAGATAGGCGTATGACATGGTGCTGGATTATGGTGCCACCAGAGGGACAAGGAATCCCCACGGATCTTCTGCAAAATAAATGAAGGGCAAATTCAAGAATCTGATAAGGCGTCAAGATAATGAATGATATAGGCAAAGCAAGGCAGGCGGATCAGAAAAAGGAATCGATGATGACGATGAACAATAATGAACGCAAATCGAGAATTGAGAGCGCGCGCCTGCTGCTGCCTTATCGATCCAGAGCAGTGGAGAGGCGAAAAGAAAAGAAAAGGATCTCAAACTGGATCGTAAAATTATATTACGTTTCCGTTCGATGAGGCTTGCTGGCACGGTCTACTCAACGCCCAACCCCTCGGATCTTCGCCGCGCGTCAATAACGCCATTCACACTATTTTCAATAATTAATAATAGAAACGTGGCAATATCTTGAAATAAGTTCACGTGGCTAAAATCTAATGACTTTAATACACCTCCACCCACATATCTCTATATATGAAGAGTAAGAGGAAGAGTAAGAGTGAAAAGCACATCAAGAGGTTTAAACTAAGAGACAATTGGAACAAGCCCCCATCACTCAACAAAAAGCATATTTTTGAGAATATAGAGGGATGGAGCCTTCATGGGGTTAGAGCACCGTCCGCATGGGATGGAGATTCCAGTCTAGACCCAGTTAGCTATTTATTGTGGTTAGTATTGGATTCAGAGGTGGGTGAAAGGGCCCTTTGAAGCTTCTACTTACCAGAGAAAGTTATTGAAGTTTTGTTTAGGATATAAGTCTTGGATAGATGGAGAAAAAAAAGTAGCTTTTTCACGTCCATGGACACAAGCTCTTAGGGGTAGAGGGAGAATAGGTAGATAGAGGACTTGCTGGAGTATATTATGGGTATAATATAAAGCTCAGGGAGGTAGGAACATAGAACATAGTAGTTATCATAGCCATGAAAGTCACCATGCAAGTTTGCTTTTCTAGCTCGTCATTGTAGAACCTTCATTGTAGCCACATTGGGCATGGAAAGGTCAATTTCTAATTAGCATGGAGAGATTGTGGAGCACTAACAATGTGATGGACTTCCATTGATCAATTTTATATCAAAATTTATTTTCTTAGACTTCTCCAAGACTTATGCTATTTTGATCTTTCGTTAGCATTTCTTTTATGAAGGCGAAGATAGAATCTAGCAATACGTATAATTATCACGTTAACTTTTTTGCCTTGTGGATCAATAATTTTTTATATAATAAGCTAGTTGTAAATTTGCAAACCGTTGGATCATTTTCATCATCTAATGATGAGCCCTACAGATACTAAAGTTGCTTAATAATGCTTGTTGTTTATCTACGCTAGGAGCGAGTTAGAAGAGCTTGAAAAACAAATATTAGTCCATAAAATACCAACAAATGAGACATGCCGGAGTTCATTGTGGGAAGACTATAAATTATAGGGTAGCAGAAATGCAGAACAAAGTAGTCATTGTTGTTTGAAAAGCCACCATCTAATTATCTTTTTGTAATGCAACTACTTTGGACATGAAAGGTCCATTTCTTTTAAATATGAAAATTGTTGCATAATCACTAACATATTAATCTATTTTTTAAAACTTGCAATGTGGTTGGACATTTGTCACAAGGTTTTTCATCAACATCCAAATCCTCGCGAACGGAAAAAACTTCTCTCATAAGTATGACGCCTTGAGCACAATAAGAAACTTATAAGTATAATGCCTTGAGCACAATAGGAAACTACTCGCATTGTTCAAAGTAGGAAAACCATGTCAAGTAAATGTTTTACTATCAACCTTAGACTAGTAAATCTTGAAAATGGTCAACTAGTTATGCCACTTAGGCAAGTTGGAAACCAACTATGGAATGCCAAACTCATTGTGTTTTTTGTTCATCATCTTCATTCATGCAATACTATTGAAAGTAGTTTTGTATTTCTACCCTCTCGAAGCTTCAGCTACTAGGAAAAGGTAGGGACCATCTTGGGGATCTTGCCTTACTCAAAAGTGGTGGCTAGAAGATTTTGAAGTGGACCTTGGAATCCGACAGATTTTAGATTTGTCAGTTTCTTGATGTGTTCACATGTCAACAAATTTTGATTGCGTCTAGAAATTCGCTTGCTTGTTCTTGGCATGGACATCAAAATCCAATCGAATATCCATTGGATTTCGACATCTACGTTAGATATATGTGCCACAAAAGAAAATTGATGGGATGTGTAGTACTTTTAACATATATCAGCTTTCAATGTCTGCTTAAAAATCTAAATTTGCGTAAGCTCTCCACAATCCCTGAGAATAATTGCTTTATCCGGATATTATTTTCCTAAAGAGAATTCACATAGCTGAATTCATAACATATGTCTTTGTAACCATGGAGTTTACCACGTTTTTGATGTAAATTGGGATGATGAAAGTAGACTTTAAATACATGGATCACATTGGACCTGTTAGTTGACAAAAGCTTATCCCTAGACTTAATGCTCTCGAATCAGTAGCGATTTGAAGCTTATCACTAACCAGGAAAGGTTGGTAATGTGATGTCGAACCATGTGAATTCTTCTGCTTAAGTCACAGAGTCATGTGTGGATCTGTTATATCCATATGAAAAACATGCTAGTCATCCAAATAAATGGATTCTCCAGTTTCTTGGATGGGACATCAGAATTCCCAAAGGGGAGGTTCTAGGACCATAAGAATATGATTGACAATGGTTGATGTTGATAACTATTGGATGTTGACCTTTGGTCAAAATTCATGGAGTATTTGTTGAAATTCTGAGGTTTAATCTAGATCCCAAGTGGGTATCTCACCATTTACAAAACTGGAAACCCTTAAACCTGTTTCTCGCTTTCTTAATTAAACCTTTACTCGGATAAATCCAAAGTAAGATACAAAATTGGAACTTTTCGATTAAGAGAAATTCTCTAGGAATTATGTGTAATAATCTGGAACTAGAGGTGGTTTGAAATTTGAATCATTATCTATAAGTAGTACAAAAAAAGGTCAAAAGTTACTAGCTCTGTTTTAGTTGGAATAGATGTAAGTTTGATCGGAATATTGAGTCTGGAATGTCGATCTGACATTTCTTGTTGTTGAAACTCTACTTTCAACTTATGATTTGTCATTGTACCAACTAATAAGAGACTTTTTTGAAGTCTAGGAACAAATAAGACATTCTCAATTACCTTCACATGTCTATCAGGATATTGAATAGACACTGCGCCAACTTTATGAATTTGGCATTCGTCACCATTTGCTTGTGCAACTTTGTTTCCATCATTGGTGAGCTCCAGCTTCTTAAACCATGATTTGTTGTCAGCCATGTGCCTTGTTGCTCCTGAGTCCACATACTAACGTGTATCGCATCATCTACATAAAGAGCTATGTGAGCTAAAGGGCTGAAATAATTACCCAGAGCTTGGTTCCAGAAGATCAATGTATTTTTGATAGAGAATGGTTTCATTCCAAACTCGGCAGACTCGAATGTCTACTTCAAGTCTGTATCAGATTACTTCATCATCATCACTCTCTATATTGATGATACACCCTTATTCAGTAACAATCTGAATCTGATGAAGGATACAAAATGCATGATGGCCCAAGAATACAAGATGACTGACATGGGTCTAGCCCACTATTGTCTCGGAATCCAAATTTAACGAGATCGACCTAGCAGATTGATTTTTATCAATCAGCAACAATATCTCAACAACGTCCTGAAAAATTATGAAATGGTTAACTGCAAATCAAGTCACTTTTCACTCGACCCTGGACTAAAGCTATCAAAGGAACAATCTCCTCAAACTGAGGTAGAAAAAGAAGAGATGAAACGCTACCTGTTTCAATCCATCATCGGCTCATTGATGTATGCAATGATCTGCACACGACCAGACCTTGCATATTCAATCAGTACACTTAGCTAGTTCATGTCAAATCCAGGCTTTACTCATTGGAAAGCACTAACAAAGGTCATGAAGTACATCCAAGCAACGAAAACTCTCAACATCTGCTATGGAGGCAGCCACACTGCCAACATCCTTGAAGCCTACATAGATGCGGATTGGGTAGGAGATGTCGACACCAGAAAATCAACTTCTGGATTTGTATTTTTATATAACCAAGGCCCAATCTCATGGAACAACCAAAATCAAACCTTAGTTGCATTATCATCAACGAAATCCGAATACATAGTTGCCACAAATGCAATCAACGAGACGATCTGACTAAGACAACTGCTTGCAGACATCAGCCTTGCACAAATACTTCCTACAACAATCTATTGTGACAATCAAAGCACAATAGCGTAATCTCTCAATCTGAGATTTCACTCTCAAAGCAAACATATCGAAATCAGGTATCATTACCTTAGAGAGAAAGTGCATAACAAGGAAGTAGCATTGGTTTTCTGTAGAACAAACTACATGGCAGTAGATTACTTCACAAAGGCTCTATCAAAGGAGCAACATCTCAGATTTAACAATATGTTAAATCTAAAGATCAAGATTTTTCAAGATCCACATTAAGGAGGAGTGTTAGATTTCTTATGCTCAGTCTTAAACAAATCGTTCAAGTAATGAGCATACTAAAAATCGAAGGCCGACTACATGTTTCGGACCTTCACATTTTTGCCTTTGAGATTTTTTGTGCCTTAAACATTTTTTTAAGACACCTTCGCGAAAAATGCAACACAGTGGCCAGAATGCCTTGGAATCCATTTCAGGATCACCTTCGTCTTTTTCGCATTTTTCATGCCTTCGCTCTAGAGGCACCTTCGGGATTTACATACCTTCAGTCTAAGAGCACCTTCGGGTTTTTCGGGATTTTCCAACAGTGGCAAACCGACGTCGCCAACTTATCATCAGCCCTAAAAACAGCTAGACCACTAAATATCCCAAGGGCGGTTACCCACTTTGTACATATACAAAGACTGGCATAAATAACATTCAACACTTGTAAGATATTTTTTGAAGATACTTGTAAATATATACTACTAGCTTAATCAAGCAATGTAAGTCTTCTTTTTCCCAATCAAAGCTATATGTAGCCAACGTTATTACGCTCAGCAAGCTGAAGTTATTACTTCAAGCCATTGTACTCACTGTTGATATTAATCAGAGTGCAATTTTTGTCTCACTACTATATTATTCATTTGAGCAATTTGTATGAATCATTCTTTTTGAATATTTCTGCTGCTAACTGTTGCGTTTCCATTCCTACACGCCTACGCTCAAAGCTTCGAGCTTCCGTTGCCGGTCATCCCGTCTTTACAAAAAGAATGACTCAAAAATAGTAGACTCTCCAATGCTCTTCACCCTTGCAAGATGCACACTTGAATGGAAAAATTGCATGCAATTTGATGACTTGCCCTTTGTCTTTGAGGTACTCCTTGGAGCTCTTGGATTTTGAGATTGATCTTCAAAATTTTCTTCTTTTTGATCCTCCTCCTCAATTCTTGCAAGCTTCTTGTCACCAAGATTGTTAGTTGCATTCTCAGTAGCAACACAAGCATCCAATTTAAACATGCTTCCATGTTTAAATCCTTTTGCTATGCAATTATCATTCTTCAAAATGGAACAAATACCATGCTTGAAGTGGACATCCAAATCACTTTTCACAATTTGACCAACACTTAGCATATTTTTGGTGATTGATGGTGTTGATTTCACACGTGTGGACTGTCCACAACATGTACTTGTGATCTCCTAAGGTGTGTAGATGCACCAAGATCAAGACTAGATTGAGATTCAAGATCTATCTTTGATTCTATGGCAAAAACACACTACTACATGCATTCAATCACTTTCAACTCTCACTCACACGTGTGGGAAGTATTAAAAAATTATTCTAAGTAAAAACAAGCTGCTATCCTTGGGTAGAGAGAGCAAATCATCATGAGCTTTTGGGTAGAGAGAGAAAGCTAGAAAATCACTTACAGTCAAAATCCACTCAATCTCTAAATCAATTAGATCCAAATGAGAAGTACAATGATACTAGTAGATCCACGAGCCACCACTATGCCTAACTATGATTGGACCACACTTTTGCCACCTCTTAATCCTATTGGACCATTGATCCATTCACCTCTAAATTCTATTGGACCTTTTTCAAGCAAACCTCAAATTCTATTGGACCCCTCAAGGTTCCACCTCTAAATCCTATTGGACCTTTTAAATTTCATCAAACAAAAGTATTACACTTGTCTACACTCTAATTGGCACGAGTTTAGCCTTACTCTATTTTGGCTAAATAGTGGCATTACAAGTGGAAATTGGTAATTTGCCATCTATGCCAAATTTGGTCCTATCAACATCCTACACCTAGATGCTTGATATAAAAAACATAAGACCCCTATATCTAATATAGATAATCTTTTTCAATTCTTCACAGATGGTACATAAAGAACATTTTCTAAATCCGTACTTTCTGAGGATTCTAGACACAAAGAGATGGTACCTACACCATCTACCTTACACTCTTCATCACTTGCAATAAAGAAAAACTTTTTAGCATCATTGAAAGAGTATAAAGTTGAAAAGAGGTCCTTTTCATAAGTCATGTGAGAACTTGCCCCACTATCAATCCACCAAGTTCTCTTGAATTGCTATTGCTTGTTGGTGAGGATGTAGATGCCATCAAGAATAGATCTCAATTTTCGTCTTCTTCCTCTTCACGTGCAAGGTTTTCTTGTTTGTTCTCCTTCTCTTGTGCTCTTTGCCTCTTGTAACATTCGGATGCAATATGCCCCTTCTTTGCACAAAAGAAACATTTTAGCTTTGACTTCTCATTTGCCTTTGAACTTGATGCTTGATCCTCCTCCTTGGCCTCCTTTGCTTGGTCCTTATTGGATACATTGGTCTTCTTCTTGCTCTTGAATGAGAAATTTACTTCCTCATCTCTATTTTACAATGATAAGAAATTCATCCTAGCTTTTTCATAGAGCATCCTACACTCTTCGGCCACTGGCACACTATGGAGCTTATCAATTGATGGCAAAGTGTCTTGGATGGAAAAACTTTGAACCAAATTGGAGAACTCATCTCCTAAGCCATTGAGGATCACTTGTACAAGCTCATTATCTAGAATCTTCTCTCAGAGACTTGGTCCTAAGCACATACTCTTGTGCACTTTCATCACTTCTCCTCATACTTTGTAAGATTTGCTTTCTTAGTATAAGTACTCTTGAAGTGTTGTTGGATTTATATATGGCATTTAAAGAATCTCAAGCTTCCTTGGTTGATGTGCAAGAGCTACCTCCTTCAAGAGGTCATCACTAACATTCATTTTGATGCAATGAAGTGCTAGTCTTTCCTTCTTCTTGTATCTAACCAATTTTTGTCCTCCAAGAGGCTCATCCTCTTCTTCTAGGACAATATCAAAGAGATCTTGGAGCACTAAGAGTGACTCCATCCTCACTTTCCATATTGAGTAGTTTGTAGAATTTAACCTCTCACTAGAACCAAGAAGGAATCCACTAATGGTTCACATCTTCCTAATGACTTGTACTAGATTTTATTTCTCGACCCTCCCTAAGTTCTTTTCCAAAAATTTTCTCACTAGAAACTCACTTGATGTTCACAAAGACACAAATGACAAGATCCCCTTGACCTTGATTCAAAAGAACACTTAGGAAGGATTTTACAAAACAATGCTCCAGAATATTGGAATTGATTCGATCATAGAAACTCACAAAAGTTTCACTAGTATTTATTATCTCAAATTTGGCTTCTAGCACTCTCAATGGACTTCTAGCCACAATTCTTACACTCTCTCAGAGAGATGAAATGAAGAGTAGATGAGATTCTATCAAAGACCTTATCAAATACTATCAATTTTCACCATTTTTGGACAAAAACATGGCTAAATCTTACTCCTTGATGGTTCTTCAAGACCTGTAAAACACATTTAAAGGGCTTTAAATCAGACTTAAATAATTAGATCTCATGACACTAAGCCAAATCTAATTGATGGCAAACATACTTTGATGCTTTTCCTAGACCTAGCACCAAAAAACTCATCAAGATGATATAGAATGCAATTGTTTGGATCTTGTGAACAATGAACATTAAATGTTGGTACAGAGATGCCCACACATTTGGGAAGTACATCTATTCACCCTCACCAAGTTTGGATCCCAAATGTTCAATCTAAGACTTGTTTTGAACTTGCCCTCTCAAGACTAGCTTTCTAGAGACAAACTTGCTAAAAATGGATTGTTCTTTGATCAATGATTATCCTCTTGTACTTGGATCTGATATCATGTTGAAAGTATAGTAATAAGGACCATAAATGAACCTACATAAGGTTCCAAGAGTGATTGATTGATTGATACACCTATCTATTGCAAAACTAGTCACAAGATCTTGACTTAGAAAAGCAATCCTGGATCCCACAATCAAGAGCAATCAAAACCATTGATCAAACATGAAATTTAGACCCCACACGTGTGTTATACGGCCTCCAGTACGTCCTATTATCAGAGATTAAGTGTACTCAAGTTTAGATACCAAAGCATTCACAAGAACTCATGACAAATGTGTAGAAAACTCAAGATTGCCAATTCATTCCAAAAATTCTATCTCCTCACTATGGAATGATGGCTTGTATGTACAATAAGTTCTTTTCCACCTCAAATTAGGTGAAATTCTAGCATGTAATAAGGAAGATGATTGATCATTTTTGTCCTAATTTTTCAATTTTACCTAATCCTAGAGTTTTACCAAGTTGGTGGCTAGGTTGGTTTTCCACCTCCATGATTCAAGGAATTTGGCCCTATAATCTAGGAATTATGACCAAACAAGCCTAAATAACCCTATGAATGAGATCTAAACTAATTTGATCTCACTTCACACGTGTCAAAAAGGATTCACACGCGTGGGACCCATCTATGTACACTTTACATGGTTTTGATCAATCTAGATTTGACAGTTTTTCACAATATTTTGGTGAATCGTCTTGTGTAGATGATGTTATTCAAGTGAAAGGCGGTTTTCATGGAATGGATGCAACCAATGGATCTGGAAAATCTTATTTGTTCAATGGCTTTGATGGTCATGTGGAAGATCAAGAGGGTGATCTCAAAGGGCTTCAACAACACAAAGGAGAAAGTGGCAATTTGGAGCTAGTCAAGAGCATCAAAGGAAAGTCGAGTGGCAAAGATACTTTGGATCTGTTTTTGTAAGTTATCGAAGAGTCAATTAAGGTCAAAGAAGCAGCAAGGAAGTGTGGTTCAACTTTATTTGTTCTATCTCCATGCTTCCAACTTTGAACTCTCTAGGAAATAATAGCAAACAAACAATAACTGTGAGTAATCGACCAATGCTTGCATGTCTCCTCCATCGTTGTCCTTTTTTTATATGTAAAATCCATGAATGAGCAACCATCTCCATCTTGCAACAAAATATTATCATCATTGATGACTTGACCATGAATGAGTGATATAATGAGCTTCTATTAGCTTCATTTCCATCAGCATAACCAGCCAACAATTCTAGTACAACTCCAACATCAAAATGATGCAAAACAATGTAGCTAGTTTCACCATATCTTGTCAATTTGCACACATTCACTTGAGATTGCTCAAACATATCATTGCACTTACATTCTAACATTCTATTTGGTTCTTCATGTTCTAGTTACATCTTGACATGTAAAGTTGATGTAAGAAATAGTGAAGCATCCAATGTGGACACTATTCTCTATATCAATTATGAAAGCTATTATAAACCATAGAAAAAACGTCTGTACTTAGAATGGAAATAATTATTAAAATGGATCAAAATTTTATGGTCAAAACTATGCAAGAAGCAAGCATATTGAAGTGGCTTATCATTTTGTGAGAGAACAAGTCATGGCAAAGGAGGTGGAGCTTCAACATGTCTCATCAAGGGAATGTGTGGCTGATATTTTCACCAAAGCATTGAGAAAAGACTTGCTTATGAAGCATAGAACATCTCTTGGTGTATTATCCAAATCTATGCTAAAACTAGTTGAAGGAGTGTGAAAATTGTCGACTAGTTTCATTCTTTATTTGGCAATTTTGAGGCCAAGATGATATCTCAACTTAGAGCTAGGTTTATATTTGTCAATAAAGGCCTAATTAGTGTTTTTACTATTTTTGGAAAGTAGACTAATGGATGAGGTCATATTTGGACCCATTCTAATTGGCCAATTTTGATACATTGCATCTACACTAGAATTTCTAGGTTTTACGATGAAGTACCAAGAAGTTACCATTTAGGGCAAGTTTAGGGCAATTGGACAAATGAAATTTTGATAGCTATAAATAGCAGTATCATCATGGAGAACACATCATTGTATTCTTATTTTATGTGGAGAATTCATCTCTTTTGATTCTATGTCCATCTCATGTGTATTTCTCAAGACATCTTGATTGCTAGTGTGTAGAATGTTGATTTGTGATTAATCTTGCTTTCACTTTTGTGAAAGATAGTAGGGTACTGCTGCTGTACATACATGGACAATACTAATTCATATCTAAGTGGTTATGACCAGATCTTAATGCATTTTTAAGTTCTAGCATGCATAAAGTGGGGATTTCTATCTTGTAGATGAAACTAGATGTGCAACCAAATTTGGCTAAAGATCATTAACTGTTGTGTCGTCATTGTAGCGGGTCCATCACTGGGAGCAACATCTTGCCCAAACCTGCATAGTCATGAGAGGAGAGCCCAAGTAATGAGAGGTTTGGGAGGCCCGAGCACCTTCTCCAAACTATTCACTCACTACCTAGAGAGAGAGAGAGAGAGAGAGAGAGAGAGAGAGAGAGAGAGAGAGAGAGAGAGAGAGAGAGAGAGAGAGAGAGAGAGAGAGAGAGAGAGAGAGAGAGAGAGAGAGAGAGAGAGAGAGAGAGAGAGAGAGAGAGAGAGAGAGAGAGAGAGAGAGAGAGTAACAAGACGTCACATAGTCCTTCTTGACAAGCCAAGACCAAACCCTTTGAACCCTTTAATTTATAGCATAATAGGTTAAAGCATAGTTGTACAAAGTCCTACAGTACAAAAGAGTACCATAAAACAAAGCAAGTTTTAAGACACCCAATTGTTACCTACCACCATCCCAAAAAACAAAACTACACAAGTTAGTTATGTGAGAAAAACATGTGTCATAGCTGAGCATCAGTTGTCATCCATGTCCGAAACAAGATTCGTTACCTTATCAACTTGATTGCAATTACAATTAATATGTCCAATCATTCTATATATGCATTCCATAAATAGCAATACATTCTTCTCTTTTAACGTAACCGTATCAGGGCAGATGCCATACTGATCAGTGCAAGAGCAAAAAGAATGTATTAAGTTCACATAAACATGATACAAGTAAGAAGCTGTCTTTCAATGCACAACAGAAAAAAGTTGTGACTTTGGCAACAATGCTAGGTCATACTAGCCCCAAGGACATCCCATGCAAAATTTGGGAGTCCAAGCACCCTACGGCTTGGGCAAATCCATGCCATTCAAGCACGTCAAAGTCAAACGCTGTATAAATCCATAGCATACTTACACAAGCTGCTCTTAAGGTGTTTTTAATAAACCAACACTTGTAAAAAGATTAATAAGACCAAATGCTTATAAAACTCAAAGCATGAAATGTAAGCACATATACGGATCTAGGTTTTTTTTTTTTTTAATTCATGTAAAGTAACTCTTGAAGTCCCATATATGTGCATAAATCGTGTATTAGTGTAGGGTGAGACTACCTTCCATGCTAGTATAACTTCACAAAGCTTTATACCTGAATGCAAGGTGTGGTAATTTCCTACGAGTATCCATCTCTTTACTGCTTTATGTAAAACCTACTTATGTATTACTGATTTCAGACTGAAAGTAGAGAGTTAATGGTAGTGCAATCTCCTTCAAAGAGTATCGTAGTAATATAATGGTGTTAATATCAATCACACAGATTCATAGTCAAAAGCCAGTGCTAACGTATCCAAATGTAATAGAGTCATTCCTTTATAAACTCGCAGTTTGAATATTAGCATTTCTACATAGCATCAAGTCACTTACGTTATCCTTATGTTTACAACTGAGAATATTATCAGAGCCTTGTAGAGCAAACTGTAGTTATGTCCAATCGTGAGCAATCATGCATGGAGTATATTATCAATGTCAAAACGTGATACTGAGCTAAACTGGTGTCATTATTGGCAGCCAACTACAACAAGTTAAATGCAGAGACAACTCATACGTCACACAAAGTATGGTCTACTTCTGATTATCATAAAACAGCAAGAAAGAAAAGTGGTCCATCACATTTTTGATGGCCACCTTATCTGATACACGCATGGAGCAGTGCACCATCCTCAAGAGTTAATGAATAAACATCTTTTCACAGATGATGGAGCGAACCATTGGTCGTTTAGAGATCCGCTGGCCAGCAGCCACTCAACCATTGCACATAAGCACCACATTCGTATACATAGTAGATAAGAAACCTCATGTGCCAATTCGTTGTCAAGCAACTATCCACTACATGAAAGGATGGATATCATATCTGTGGAAATGTTCACGCCTGCTCTTGTAGAAGCTTCCAGCAAGTATTTGGAGGCCAGAAAACAATACCAATCTACGACAATCACAACATCTTGTGAGCTTCCCTACATAGCAAAGCTAGCACATGTATTTCTTCAAATGTGAGTTATCATTAAGCCAAAACCATCGATAGCATTCTTACCTTTGCTTGTAGTATTGTTCACAAGACTGCTCTTCCAATAGCATTCACAGGTCTCACATTATCCAAGTAGCAATGGTCACGATAGAGAAGAAAATCGAGAGAGAGAGAGAGAGAGAGAGAGAGAGAGAGAGAGAGAGAGAGAGAGAGAGAGAGAGAGAGAGAGAGAGAGAGAGAGAGAGAGAGAGAGAGAGAGAGAGAGAGAGAGAGAGAGAGAGAGAGAGAGAGAGAGAGTGAAACTTATGGTTGTCATCACCTTCCCTTATATAGAGTTTTCAGTACATCTTAGTTCACTGAGTGCTTAAAAATGCTCACTATTAATCAAATCCCTATAATGTGCACAGATCATAGCCATTCAAGGAAACCAAGTTTCTCACCAAAAGACTACAATTCAAAAAAACTTCATAAGGGGGTCATATAACTAAGTTTAGCAAGGCAAAGCATTATTGTTGGTTAAGTACTATAAGGGAAAATCAACCTTTTACAATGTTTTGAAAAGTAAATACAACGTAATAACCATCTAGTAGAGTCCATGATGAGAGAGAGAGAGAGAGAGAGAGAGAGAGAGAGAGAGAGAGAGAGAGAGAGAGAGAGAGAGAGAGAGAGAGAGAGAGAGAGAGAGAGAGAGAGAGAGAGAGAGAGAGAGAGAGAGAGAGAGAGAGAGAGAGAGAGAGAGAGAGAGAGAGAGAGAGAGAGAGAGAGAGAGAGAGAGAGAGAGAGAGAGAGAGAGAGAGAGAGAGAGAGAGAGAGAGAGAAGAGAACTACCAGAGTTTTATTAGAATAGGATTGAAGATACAATACAAAGAAAATGGATCCCTTTTATAGATTCCGAAGGTGAGTCTCCTTCACTTTGATTGGCCACTTCATAGGGCAAGGATTCTAATCCAAGCCATTTAAGTTAACATAAACTAAATCTAATGGTGCTAAGAAGCACAAGAGGAACTCACATGTCTCATGTGAGTTCTAATTTGGGCCCTTTTAGCTTTTTATTTGCAACTTGACTTAGGGCCTCTAATGTCATTTTAGAGTTTTAAGCCCCTAGTCTCTTATTCCTAGGAATTACAACTTGCTGCTTGTGCTCATTGGGTTGGGCTTACACATTTAGGATGCCAGTGCCCTCACACTTATTATTCTAACTTGTACAATATTGTGGCGGGGACCACTTGGCAAGGCTTGGCCAACAATAGTTTTAGTGGCGCCCAACAGTATCCTCCACCTAAAGAGATGTCGGTCCCATGGAACCTGCCTGTGTTTGTCATGGAAGAGAGTTGTCAACACGTTTATTGCTGGTGATGAGCTGCTTCAGGAAAAGCGTGGATAAGAGATCGCTTACATAAAACATGAGGCTTTATTGGATAATGGTGATTAGCAAGAACTTGGAATTGCTAGATTTTCAATAATACGCATATGGGTTTGGTGGCCATTTTTGATAACCTTGTTCATCGACAAATGGGTAGTCGAGACAATCCATCAGAAGATCCCAAGATAATATGGTTGATAGTGATCCTCGTAGATCGGCGCTACTTCCTCCAGTGGTATTGTCGAGCATCCACTCAATTGATACTGTGGATATGACATAGTTGGTTGACTGCTTAGTCTATCCAAGTGTTCATGACAAGCTTGCAACTTGAAGACTTTCTTCGGCAGTCAATCTTACCAATTGAGGACAAGGCATTGATACCTGAAGCGCTGAACTGAAGGCCTATTTGGGCTTGGATTCCCTAAATTTGGCCTTTTAAGTATTGATATACCCGGATTTGACATTGTGTTGGTGGTCTGTAGCATTATGGAACAATCAAACTTTGGTTGAATCTTGCTTGTTGAAGGGCAATCATCAACCTTAGTCTTTCCCTTGTCATTGCACTTCCCATTTGAAGGCTGTGTGATCACACTTTACCTTGGACTTTGTGTTGAGTTGCCTTCAAGTCACTTCGTTGGCACAGGTTCCTTTCGAGATTCATCACTAAGAAATCTTTGCAGTGATTGCACCAAGAGACTTGGTAAAATATGATAGACTTCATCGGTTGTCAATTTCTTGACTTCTCAGTTACCATTGGCTTGATAGATTCTACCAGTTTTATTATAATGTTGTTATCCTTTTGCTCGTGGGTGTGTTTGTATACTTTGGGACCTTTGTCGAACTATCCTTCTCAACTAGATATAAGAGTTCAAAGGTCCGAAGAAGAATCAAGCCAATGATGAGCTCACCAAAGAGATGGATATCAAATTGATCCATCTAAATCACGAGTTTCTTCAACAATCAGTGGCAAGGTGGAAGTATTGGTCATATCATCTTGCATGTCTCCAAACTCCAAGGAAGACTACAATAGCCTACCAGTTTATTTTGTGAAAGATCCTAAGGGGAATCTATTACCGATGTATGCTTATCAACTTAGAGGCGATGGCATACTACACTCAATAAGGTGCTATGGATGCGAAGGAAAACATCGTCTTGCTGAACGTCCACATCGAGGGGATCCATCAACATTCAAACCCTTTTGTGCACAATACGGAGTTACCCATCCATGCCAAGATTGTCCGATGAGAAATTCACAAATAGCCCAGAGGCACATGGCTTATATAGATCAATATGGACCTGTGTTGATCAATCTACCTATAGATAGAATGCACTATAAACAAAAAATCCCAATGCCACGAGGTTATGACTCTCAAGAAACTAGATTTGAACCCCTTTAAAAAATTAGAAGGATCTACACAAGATCCAGATCACAAATTTTGTATCACGTCACTTTTCAACCTATCCAATTGGAAACTAATCTTTGCTTTGATCACTAAGAGAAAAGCATTCTAGCAAATCACAAAAAAATCAGATCCAAACATCCCTATTGGACTCAACAAATACCAATGACTTCCTTTTGAGAGTTGGAATGGATTTGAAAAGATTTGACTCCTAGATTTTTCTTTTCTCGTGACCAGTTTACTCAACTTTTGAGAATCTTGAACAAAGGATGGGTTTTGTTTCAAATACATGAAAATCAAACTTAATTACTTCTTTTGGACTCACTCTTGATCCAAAGAATCTACCAAAGAATTAGATTTAAATTGAATTTGATTTGATTTGACAACAACTATACCATAAATTTTCAAAAAAGGGATCTACACTAGATCACATAAACTTGACATGTATACTTGATTCAAACACACAAATATGAGATCCAATCACCCCTTTTGGAATCCCTCTTGACCCAAAGAATCTCACTCTTGAGATTTGGAATGGAAATGAAATGATTTGATAACAATATATGTCAAGAATTTTTCACCAAGTTTAAAAATTAGACATGTAGAGATTCACAAAGATCCCAACCACGCATGACCACTAACATATGGACTCCTTGTTCTAGACTCCCAATGGGATCACAACTTGACCCTCACACTCTCACAAAGAAAGTTGAATAAAGCCTACTTGAGGTTAATACATACAATGTCAAATTTTTCTTAAAAAGTTGAATTCATTCACCCCTATTGGACTCCACCAACTACCAATGACTCTACCTCTTTAGACTTGGAATGAAATTCAATTTTTTAGAAATGTGATGCTTCTTTCTCACTAAGATTTGTGCTTACAAAGAGCTAATGCCACTTAGCAAGATTTGATCACCATGAAGAAGACGATTTTTCCACCAAAGTCAAGAAATGAGTTACTAGTTCTTGCCCTCTACAAAGGAAGGATCTCTTGAAAATTTTGGATCAACCACAACACATATGACTCACTCGCCTCTATGACTTTCATTCAAGCCAAAAAAACACACTCGCACACTTGAGTAGGGGTGAACAATGTGACTTGGATCTCAAAATTTTCTCCTAGAACTTGCCAACAATTTCTATCACCATGTATTGGTAGATTTTGCCTATATGAGTGTTTGTGCTTTAGAAATTCACTAAGATCTCACTTGGGGACTGATCCAAGAGTGTCTTCTAGCATTTAGATGCTTCTAGACTCGGCCCTTTCATTCTTGAACAAATCTAGAATGAAGGTATAATGGATTCCAATCACCCTCCTTGCAAATCACTCATTTATGTCATTTTTAGTGAAAAAAACACTTGAAACTCTTTATGGTTTCACTTGGAGATCTGAATCTATAGTGTCTTCTAGCAATTGAAAGCTTTTAGACTCTGGCCTATCACTCTTGAACAAATCTAGAATGATGGATTTATAGATTTTAGTCTCACACTTGCAAAATCACTCCTTAATCTAGTTTTTAGCAATCTTTCTCTCTCAAATTTAATGCACACTCAAAGAATATGAGAATCAACTTTGATGTATTGTAATCAAGCTTTAAATCAGCTACATGATTGATCTAAACCAGGAACATGTTGGAATTTAATCTAACTTCTACTCATCCCAACAGCCCTCCTTCCTTCTCTAAATTTTTACTCTCTCAAATGTAACCTGCAGAAAATTTGTCGCTACAGTTTGGTTTTTTACTCGCATTTTTCGCACAGGCAAAAAAGGCAAAAAAAACCCGAAATTGTGTTTTTACACTAAGTTTTCTGACAAGCGACATTGCAGTTTTACACGAGTTTTTACACAGGTAGAAAAGGCGAAAAACCTGACATTGTTTTTACACGGGTTTTTTGACAGGCGAAAAAATGTGACACTTGCCCTACAAAAAGTCGAAGGTGTCCTACAGGTAAAGACAATGTCCTACAAATTCCGAAGGTGTCTTCCAAACGCCGAAGGTGTCTTACAAATCCCAAAGGCTGCCCTCAAGTAAAGGCAAAGGCCAAAGGGTGTTGCATTTCTAGTCTGCCAAAAAAAAAATACACAGATTTTTGCTATCAGACCAGAAAGCCTTCACGCTCCATCAACGAACTAATCAGTTTTACAGCTGTTATCAATCTTGTAATTGTAAAGTAAGCTAGTACAAGATTCTTCAGCTGATATGTATATATAGATGTAATTGAGCGAGGGCATACAGATGAGAGGATTATGATATGTAAGGTCAGATAGCGGAGGACGCATTTTATCAGTAGCTGACTCCTCAGAGTTGGTGATCATATATATATATATATATATATATATATATATATAGAGAGAGAGAGAGAGAGAGAGAGAGAGAGAGAGAGAGAGAGAGAGAGAGAGAGAGAGAGAGAGAGAGAGAGAGAGAGAGAGAGAGAGAGAGAGAGAGAGAGAGAGAGAGAGAGAGAGAGAGAGAGAGAGAGAGAGAGAGAGAGAGAGAGAGAGAGAGAGAGAGAGAGAGAGAGAGAGAGAGAGAGAGAGAGAGAGAGAACTATTGTAGAACCTTAGCAATTGTCTTGAATCTGCTAGTAGATTCACATGCTTATCAATGCAATTGTATTGTGGACTGATGGTTGTATTTACAACTTCAATATATAGATTTGCTATTGTTCTACACCTTAGCATTCTTGTTGAATGATAACTCTCACTCCTCTCACACAAACATTAATAAGAAGAGAATTATATGGTTGTCTCTGATGTTTGAATCAATTCTACATTCTCTTCATATCAAGTTATCAGTATTAGAAGATTGCATGGCTATCTCAAACGCCTTATTACTTTTGCAATCTTTCTTTCTCGAAAGTCTATGACTTCTACACTGATAATTTGATTTCACACACAAAGAACTGCTCGTAGCTCCATTCTCCAAGTAATCCACGATCCTCCTGGTTATAACAATTTTCTTGTTTTTTCTTTTCAATAGAAGTGGTATCAGAGCTGATATCTATTTTTGCCCATAGAGTGATATCAGTGTCTGCTCCCACAGGAGTGGTATCAGAGCCAAGTTTCATTGGATTACTAGTATCTAGGACTTATTCTAGCTCTATAGAACTGTTCTTTCTGTTTGTGTTTCATCTCTGCTACACGATCGCTATGGAAGGTTCAACCTCATAGATCCGCTTGATCAACAAATTCAACGGAGATGACTTCCACATGTGGAAGTTCAAGATGAGGATGATCCTGATCGAGAAAGAGTTGTGGGGGTACGTAAATGGTTCAATACCCAAGCCGGTAGAACCTGAACTGCTTCCAGCATGGAAAGCAAAGGATGGCAAAGCACTTGCCATTGTATCCCTGAATTTGAAAGACACTCAGATTGCTCAGGTGTCAAATAGCACCACCTCCAAAGAAGCATGGGATATCCTTACAAGCATCTACGAGACCTCATATGTGTCCACTCGTCTCTTCTTGAGGAAGAAGATGCTGACACTCAGAATGAGCGAAGGCACCTCAATAAGCGACCATCTCGGAACGAGTTCAAATAGTTGCTAAACCAACTGGCTGCAATAGGATCACCTATATCAGAAGTAGACTCTATCATGTCTCTTCTTGCCAGTCTTCCATACTCCTATGACAATTTAGTGTTGTTTCTTAGCAACACTCCTGTGTTGTCTCTACAAAAATTGACAACAAGTCTATTGCGTGTCCATGTCAACGAGTACCAAATCCATGGCACTCTACTCAACCAAGCAGCAGTCCAAGAAGAAGAAAGGCTTCAAGGACAAGAAGACAAAGGCAGAACAACCAGCAGCTTCGCAACCACAACAACAACAACACAGCTAGTCATCGTCCAAGACCAAGCTATTTTGCAGGTACTGCAAAAGAAATTTGAACTGACATTTGCTGAATACAGTTGAAGTTAAGATTGACAAGTCTGAAATGCCACAACATATCAATTGATTCAGAAGTGGCTATGTGAAGAGCTTGACTGTTAAAAGATTAGCAATGGCTAAGTTTGTAAACATAGCTGCTTCTTCTTCTGTAGGCTAGAACCTTCCGGGATTTGTCAAGAATTGTGTAGCCTTCTGTATCGAATTCGACCCTCCGACCTGAATCAATGTTTCTGCTAACTGAGAGTAGATTCTTGGTCAAATTTGAAATGTGGAGAACATTGGAAAACAACTTGACCTCACCTCTTTTAAATTCAACTCTGACTGTTCCTTCACCTTCGATTGAATGTGATGAGTTGTCTCCAAGTTGCACAGCTCGAGAGTGGGTGAATGACTTATAGTTTTTGAACCAGTCGTGATGGTGAGTCATGTGTTGAGTTGCTCCGGAATCTAAATACCAGGAATCGATATCCTGTTGTTCTCCGACTTTGGTCATGAAAGCTGCTTTATCTTCTTCTTGTTGCTGATTTGAGTGACTGGTTGTAGCACTACGTGCTTGTTGTTGGAACTGCTTCTTCTTTTCGTTGTTGTATTTCAAAGCTCTTCGGTAGTCCTTGATTTCGTGGCCATTTCTCTTATAATATATGCAGAAAAGTTTCTGCACTGGTTGGAATGATGAAGAGCTTGAATTCGATCCTGAACCAAAATTTGGTCCAGACTGCATGTTGCTCTTCTTGTCAGTATAGCTTGACTTTGTAGATCTCTTGGATCTAAACTTCTGATTTTTCACTATTGAAAAATTCCAAAAAACCCGAAGGTGCCTTTAGAATGAAGGTATGTAAATTTCGAAGGTTCCTCTGGAGAGAAGGCAGAAAAAATGCGAAAAAGGCGAAGGTGGTCCTGAAATGGATTCCAAGGCATTCTGGCCATTGTGTCGCATTTTCCATGAAGGCGCCTTAAAAAAATGTTCAAGGCACAAAAAATCTCAAAGGAAAAAATGTGAAGGTTCAAAACATGTAGTTGGCCTTCGGTTTTCAGGATGCTCATTATTTGAACGATTTGTTTAAGCCTGAGCATAAGAAATCTAACACTTCTTGGATAGTATTAGTAGACATGAAGTGACTTGTCTCTTATCTTTAAGATTGATGGTGTTTAGTACGTTATATAACAAGATAATGAAGTTGGATGCTTTCCAATCTATATTTGTTGTTAATAAAGCAATTTCATTGGATAACTATTTTTGTAATAGTTTGAATAGTGTCATAAAAGATAAAACATCATTTTTTTTTGGAAATCCTTGTGGCCACATGCTTTGTGCATGATCATTCCAATGTAAGTACCAAAGAAAATCCTACATCAATGATAGGATTAAAAGTAATTTGTTGTTCTTCAAGTAGATATTGTAGAATCTACATGTATTCCACCAAAGAAGTTATCAATGGTGGAAATATGGTCTTTCATGAGTGGAAGACTGACATACTTGAAGAATCATGTATGGATCAGCACCTTATCCAGATCATTGATGAATTGGAGTCAAGTCAAGAAGAGGAGCAAGCTCAAGACCCAAGGACTCCAAAAAAAACTTTCAGTAATAAGATGGAGCCATCAAGGCTCAATCATATGGATCAAGCAAGGCAAGTTGTTTTTTTGGCAACAATATTTATGCACTTAATAGCTTGATTGATGTACTATCAAGTGCACAAAATGTTTTGGAATTCATAGCTTGACATGATGTATAGTTTTGAAGTGTGCTACATATATATAGACACCTTTATGGAACATCTTGTAAGGGATCCTTTAAGAGGTGGTGAAAGATCTTTCATGGACATCATTCTCTATTGGAGTCTCAAAAGTTTCTTGTTTGTAGATGAATTTTTTAAGACACTTTTAAAGTATAAATTTATCAAGCAAAGAGAATTGTAGATAGATCAAGCTAAATCTGAGGAGTGTGAGAAATTGTCAAAAAATTGGCAAATCTAGCTTGATCAAAACCATGTAAAGTGTACATAGGTGGGTCCCATGCATGTGAATCCTTTTTGGCATGTGTGAGGTGATGTCAAATTAGTTTAGATCTCATTCATACATTAGAGGAAGTTTAAACACAAAAAGGGCCTTTTGTCAAGATTCCTTTTTCATTTTTTATTCACTTTTATTCACTTCTTTTGTACATGTGGCCCAATAATCTCTTGACATAGTGGCTTTAACGTAACGTTACTTCTTTGAGTCACATTTTGAGTCTACACTAAAAATGGCCTAGCTTTTGATTATCATATCAAAATGCAACGAAAATTGGTGCATTGGAAAGCGCTTGATGAGCGCTTTCCAATAATATATTACATCTCATAATTTTAAGCTACTATTAAAAAGTTATAGCGATTCAAAGATATTGGTTGAAAATAGTGACAAAATGCAAAAGAGATCTTGGCACGAATTCATATGCAACCTTTTTTGAACTCAAACTTCCTCTAATGGGATTAGTTAGGCTTGTTTGGTCATAATACCTAAATTATAGGGCCAAATTCCTTGAATCATGGAGGTGGATAACCAACCTAGCCACCAACTTGGCAAAACTCTAGGGTTAGGTAAGATTGACAAATTAGGGAAAAAATGGTCAATCATCTTCTTTATTACATGCTGGACTTTCATCTAAATTGAGGTGAGGAAGATCTTATTGTACATAAAATCCATTATTCCATAGTAAGGAGATAGAATTTTTGGAGCAAATTGGAAATCTAGAGTTTTCTACACATTTGTCTTGAGTTCTTGTGAATGCTTTGGTATCTAAACTTGATTACACTTAATCTCTGATAATAGGTTACACTGGAGGTCGTACAACACATGTGTGGGGTCAAAATTCCATGTTTGATCAATGGTTTTGACTGCTCTTGATTGTGGGATCCAATCTTGCTTTTCTAGATCAAGATCATGTGACTAGTTTTGCAATAAATAGGTGTATCAATCAATCAATCACTCTTGGAGCCTTATGTAGGTTCATTTATAGTCCTTATTACTGTACTTTCAACAAATATGTGAGAAATGCAAAATGAGGAACTTGCACTTGCTAACCCTTCTCATCATAAGTGGGTCTCAAAAGTTGTTGCCTTTGCCTTGATGTTCTCCTTGGCTTTTGACTTGAAGAAGACCCTTCGCCATCAACATCCAAAGTATCAACAACCATGTCATTTGCATCGAGAATGTGTTGGAGGATGCAAGCTACACACAGTTGGTTGCTTCCGTAAAGGCACCAAAAGAGTGCATTGTTCCATAAGTAAATGAAGACTAAAACATCACCCACATATAAGCTCATAGTAGACGCAATACCATTGTACCTTGGTACCACCCTTTTGGGGTCAAGTGAGAAAGAGGAGGGTGGCTAGGCGGTGGGGATGAGATCCCATGTGCGGCCCATAGGTGCGCACAATGCATGACATCATCTACTAGACCGGATTGTTGCCGCTTTCCGCTGTCGACAAACTTTGATAGAATGTTAGATCCAATGTTCACACCACCACTTGAAGAAGCTTTTGGAAAAGTTCCTTCATAAAAAATAATATCTCTTCCTATGACCACTTTCTTAGTTGAAGGAATATAGACTTTGTAAGCCTTGTTCACCTCACTATAACCAACAAACACACTTTTATTTGAAGATGGATCCTCCTTAGTTCTATCATCAAGAGTAATGTTAATATAGCAAATGCATCCAAAAGTTTTGAAAAACTTGAGACTCTCTAAGCTTTAAAAGCTGCAACCTAATAACTAAACAAGTAAAATACACAAGAACAGTTTATCTTATGTGAGTTTACAACATCGTTTTGCTTGGTACACAAGCAATGTACCAAACAATTAATGATAGAAGGGTCTTTTTATTACATACTTAGTTAATAACATAAAACTATACCTTTAGATTTTGATGGAATAGTTTTTTTTTTTTCTTTTTTTGAGATTAGACTTCCTCTATTGCAAAAGTAGAACACTTCATATTAACAATACATAGTAGTCTATGTTCTCATTGGATGACTTTCCAATTTACAAATTAGTCAATGGAGATAACCTAAGATAGTTATGGCACAAACTTACCTATATAGAAAAGGGGGTGAATAGTCTCGCTTAATTTGCATTTATACATACGTGCCACAAAGGCTTGTAATCTAAGCTCTATTCACCAAGTGGATGGCTAACGGATCCAAAAATAGTGAAGAACCAATGTCTTTTGCTTGCTTATTGAAATTCGAAAAAGAAACAATTTTCTCTTACATTAACAATGACCCAATCAAGGATTGAATTTTGAAGGGGAGATTTATGGTCAGAGCATTTTTAATGCACTAACATCACGAATGAGTATTTCTTCCACACTAATAAAGCATGTGATGGGTTGAATAAATGGGACAAGTATGAGCATCAACGCATGACTTTTCACGCAAATATGTCATTAATCTTACCAATTTGTTGCATATTTTCTTACACAAATATCTCATACATACCTCCAATAAGTGACATGTTGGTGAAAGTCTTCCTTTTTCACCTTGACACTAAGCCACATAGAGTCAATTGTAGATGCACTCAGATGCCTAATGTGCAAGCTTTTGCTATACTCTAAAGCTGGCCCCCTCAAGTAATAAGTCCAAATGGATAGTTATCAATTCCCCCATTTGGCATGTCACATAGTGCATTTCATGTTGGTAGATGGTGGGACTTGTTTGAGCTCTACATACAAGGGTGAAGTACAGAATTCGACAATTTGGAGCTCTGTATCTAAGGAAGAAGTCCAAAATTTGTAGGTTTGAATTGCATCTACTGAATAGACACTGAATAGGTAAAATTTTGTTTAACAGCCCAAGGACTTAGAACACATTTGTTTTGATTAGTTGGAATAATAAGAATCATGACGGAGAAACAAATCCACTTTTTGCAAAAGCAAGCATTGGCAATCAAAACTACTAACATCACATTCATAGGTTGAACACTCACTGCATATTTCACAACATGAACCATGTTTGTGTTAGAGGTATAATCGTCTTAACAAATGGGACTACAATTTCTTCTATTGCAACAACTATCTCTAACCTCGAGTGCGTCGAAACAAATATTAAAGCTATGTATTATAAGAAGAAGTCAAACTCTGAAGGTAAAGAGCTCTATATTCAAGGAAGAATTCCAGACTATGATGTTTCGATTTACATCTACCAAATAAAGACACTGAAAGGTATAACTTTATTTTCTATTGTTACACTACTTTTCTAACCTTGATTTTGTAGTAGTACAATCAACAAACCTGCTTTGTACATGCAGGTTTTCAAACCCATGTTTGAATAATATGATTATAGCAATGTACTTAAATATGATAATATTTACATTTTTTTTTTTGTTTCTATAATTGAATAGCTTTGATTTGGAGATTGAATTCCAATGGCAAATATTTCGCCGACATCAAAGACATCCACGACACATGCAAGTATGATTTTGCTTAACTTTTCAAAAGGCTGCATTTGCTCTAATAAAAGCATTGATGTTGCTATTGTGAGTATAAAACTGGTAATAATATGCTATCAAAAAATGAAAGACTTGGAATACTAATTCAAACCTACATTATTGCTATACAAACCAAAAATAACCTACTAAGAAAAAATAGAAGATTTTGTATACTAGTGAGACTCAATGGGACTTGAAGGTAAATGCTTCACCATTGTATGTAAAAAACAGATAATATTTTACTTAGCATAAATCTCGTAGAAATTTGATATTAGATTGTAGTTTGATTTGCAATTGGTGATCCCCATTTGCAAGATAGAAAATGTTTGATATAGATTCTAGGCTTTTCAACAATTATAAATATTTTAAAAATACAGAAGTGAATCAAACAAAAACACCAAAGTTTGAAGTATGGTGTAGATAAGAAAGAGAAAAACAATACCTTTTAAGAATGTGATAAACTCCAATATCTATGTGAAATTTATTCGTCAAACTTGCTGACATCAAGTCGTGTTGTCAGATCTGATCATGACTTAAAAGTTATGGAAGTTTACTACTATATTGCATGTTTTTCCATTTCTGTTTTCCATAAAAGTTTTTCCAAGGTTTTTGTTTTCGGCCATCTAGCTCTCACACTTTTTTATGATTGTGGCAAATCTAGGGAAGGAAGGTATTGTCCCGGGAAGAACTGAGTGTTTCAAAGAATTGATTGCAGAAATAGATTCTAATATAATAAGTGTGTGTAATTATGGGCTTTCGAAATGCATTGTATGTTTTGAAGCATACAAAATACTTGAGCTTCGTTTCACGGAGCTACTCCGACAATACGAGCATATGGCTTCATATAAAGAAGTTGTTTGCTTTTTGGAGTAAGTTTCTTTCAATTACTATTTAGAGTAGATTAAGGTTGTTGAAGCATAAAAGTTTCTAACAAAAGAGGTCATGGCTTGATTTCTTGAAACATGGAGGTCTATAATAAACGAGGTGTTAATTTGATTTCTTTGAAAAAGATTGAATGTGCATTTTTTTTCGCTTGAAGGTACAAGAACATGAACATCAATGGTTACTTATCATTTGTTCCCTTCTTTGTCTTCATAATTGCTTTGTCATACATTATCCAACCTCAATAACAAATTACAAATTTGCAAAAATCTATTTTACAAGCCTTTCATAGATAAAGCTACGACGTATCATCAATTCAACAGGTCTAAAAAAGCTGGTAAGTTCAAGATCGTAATTTTAACTTTTTGAGATTTCCATTTTTATTTTATTTTATTGTCATCATTTTGATAAGTTAACCCATAACATTTTCGTTAGGTTGGGTGGATTGCATTGGATTCAGTGTGTTTGCGGAGGGAATTCGAATATTATATAATTATGAAGCAAAACAAGAGGAGGTTAAAAAAAATAATTAATGAATGGAGGGATCCAGTGAAAAACTTTTTCATGACAGTCGTAAAAGGAGGATTCAACGAGCTAATTAGGCGCAGTTTAGAAGCATAACAAGTTCTTTCAAATCTCGAAGTAGATGCACTCAATTTTCTCAATTACTTCAAGCAAGTACAATTATCAGTGCGCGAGTGGGTATGTATTGCGCAGTTGTAGGTAAATCAAAATTGTACTAGTAATCAGTTTTCCTCGTCATCGGTGACATGTATCAAGATCTCTTGGTTGCTGATTTCACCCAAGTTCGTTAGTTGGAATTTTTTTTTATTTTCGCTAAAAAAAAAAGAACATAAAAATTTGTAATTCTAATAAAGTTGAACGTGTTTTGTTATATAAGTTTCGCATTGTCACCCTTGAAGGATTTTTTAATGTAAGAATCATGAATAGTTTGGCAAACCCAAAAAAAACTTTTACCTAATGAAGCTGAAATTCTTGAGTGTTTGAAGACAGAAAATAACAATAGACCAAGATTATGATGCTGAAGAAAACTAGGCAGGTTGTCTTTTACTCCTTTGTGTTCTATTCAACCTGATTGCAAGCTTCAAATAATTGAATTGCACCATATGTTGCTTTTTCAGATTCTTCAAACACTCAATGTCTTTTACATGTAATATTGATGAATATATAGTGAATGCATATGGTGCAAAATTGAGATTGTTTTATGATGCATTATTCTATATAGGGTTTGAGGTCATTTTTGGATTTAAAATATATAAAAATTAGCTTATGTTGTAGTAAATGTGGATTGTAATTTGTGGCTTATGATGACTAAAAATTTGCTTTAGAATTAGTATCTTAGATTCTCTCAAAATATGCTCATGATACTCATTTAAAAAAAAAAAAAGTAGGCACTTTTCAAAAGAGAGAGTAAGCACGTATTTGAATGAGTGGTGTTAAAATTTCAATCCTTCAGTGTTTGAAATTTGTGCAAAGATCTTTTCAAATTATCTATTTAGATTTCATACAAGATAGTGTAGTTATTATAGAAGCATGAAACTTGAAGAACAAGTGTACTCTTTAAGCAACACATTCATCAGAGATTGAAAGAGATGTCTATTCTCAATGAGATAATACATAATATAAAGACAAATTAGTGACATATAGATGTGAATTTGAATAACTGAAAGTGAAATGCAATGGTTATTGTAAGCTTTCAAGAGCATTGTTCCAAGCTCTATCAAAAGGTAAGTTTCATGAAAAGAGCATTGTGTTAGCATTTGTAGTTGTAGTGAGTGTTCTAGAAAGATGAATTGCCCACACCTGTTCAAACCATTGTGGTATTCACATCACTTGAGATAAGAGATAAATTTTCAAGTTTGGTTTTTTGAATAAGACTATTGCTAGTGTTTAATTGTCATTGAAAAGTACACTTGTCTATCTTGTTTTTACAATGGCTTTCATACGGTGCCAACACAATTGCCATTTAAGGACATGCCAACATAAGTTTGAAATGGGTTGAGGATCTATTATGTCATCTTTTGTCTTCAAACACTCAAGAATTTCAACTTTACTAAATAGAAGTTTTTTGGGTTTGCCAAATTATTCGTGATTCTTACATCAAAGAATCTCATGAAGGCGACGTTGTGAAACTCCTATAACCAAAACACGTTCAACTTTATTAGAATTACAAATTTTTGTGTTTTTTTTTTCTTTAGCGAAAATGAAAAAAAAAAAAAGTTCAACTAACGAACCTGGGTGAAGTCAGCAGCCAAGAGATCTTGATACATCTCACAATATCTTTTGATCGATGACGAGGAAAACAGATGATTGTAGAATTTTGATCCACTTGCAATTGCGCAATACACACCCACTCTCGCACTCATAATTGTACTTGCTTGGGGTCCTTGAGAAATTGACTACGTCTAATTCAAGATTTAAAAAAACTTGTTTTGCCTCCAAGTGCGCTCAATTAGCTCATCAAGTCCTTCTCGTACAACTTTAACGGAGAAGTTTTTCACCGAATCCCTCCATTCATTGAGCATGCATTTAACAACAACTTGTTTTGCTTCATAATCACATAATATTCAAACTCCATCCGCAAACAAACTAAACCCAATGCAATCCACCCAACCTAACCAAAATGTTGTGAGTTAACTTATCAAAATGATGACAATAAAATAAAATAAAACTTGAAACCTCAAAAATTTAAAATTATAATCTTGAACTTACCAGTTCTTTTAGACCTATTTAATTGATGATACTTGGCAGCCTTATTAATGAAAGGCTTGTAAATTAGATCTTTGCAAATTTTTCATTTGTCATGGAGCTTGGATAATGTATGACAAATCAATTAGGGAGACAAAGAAAGAAACAAATGAGAGGTAACCATTGATGTTCATGTTTTTGTGCTATGAAGCGAAAAGAATATCATAATCTCTAGTGCACATTCAATTTTTCTCAAAGAAATCAGACTAACACCTCTTTTTACTATAGACTTCCATGTTTCAAGAAATCAAGCCATGACCTCTTCTGTTATAAACTCTTATGCTTTAACAACTTTAATCTACTCTAAATAGTAATTGGAAGAAACTTACTCCAAAAAGCAAACTTTTTTTATATGGAGCCATATGCTTGTATTGTTTGAGTAGCTCTGTGAAACGAAGCTCAAGCATTTTGTACGCTTTCAAAAATACAATGCATTTCGAAAACCCATAACCATGCACACGTATCAAATTGGATTCTGTTTTTGCAATCAACTTTTTGAAACGCTCACTTCTCCTCTAGACAATACCTTCCCTAGATTTGCCATAATCATGAAAAGGTGTAAGAGCTAGATGACCGAAAAAAAAAAACTTTGAAAAAACTTCGTGAAAAATAGGAATGGAGAAACATGCAATATCATAGTAAACTTTCATAACTTATAGGACATAAAAGAGTACAACTCATGATCAAATCGTGACAACACGACTTGATGTCAACAAGTTTGACGAATGAATTTCATATAGATATTGGAGCTTATCACATTCTTAAAAGGTATGGTTTTCATCTTTCTTATCTATACCATACTTCAAACTTTGGTGTTTCATAGATTTTGTTTGATTCACTTCTGCACTTTTAGAATATCTGTAATTGTTGAAAAGTCTACAACTAAGATGAAATTTAGCAATCTATATCAAACAATTTATGCCTTGCAAATTGGGATCACCAATTGCAAATCAAACTACAATCTGATATCAAATTTCTATAGAGATTCATGCTAAGTAAAATAGGAGCTGGTTTTGGCTTTCATGACCTGTTAAAGAGGCCCATGTACCAAGTTTAAGAAACATGAGTTTAAAAAAAAATGTCAACTTCATAACGTTATGAAGACGTGCTTGATTTTAAATTGCAGAAGACCAACAACATCTACCGTACAAAATTTTTGGCTACAATCATGAAATAAAATTTGCACAAGATCGCATCTTTGGCATAACAATTAACATTGACAGAATCTGTTAACATCATATGTGCTACCAATGTTTGGCTATAATTGTGAAATTAACGAGCTCAAAAACCATAGTAGAATGTTCCTTGCCGATTGAAATAGAGTTGAATAGGCTTTTAATCTTGAATATTGAATAACGACCATTGCTCTTAAGAAACAAAAGGCTCATGCCTAGTTGAGAAAAGGTGGTTTCACAAAGCATTGGATGTAACTCAAGTCAAGTAGTTCAAGCTACATCAATTGCACTTCTTCATAAGATTAGAGAATCTTAACCAAGCCATGCCATTAGCTAACATGAAATGTACCTCTAACTCCAACATGGTTCAAATTGTGAAGTGTGGAAGGAGCATTCAAGCTATATATGATCTATGTTTGTAGCTGTAACTCAAGCTAGGTTTAAGATATATATGAACAAACTTGTTCATTGCAATTTGTCCTTAAATGAGATGAATCTAAAGCAAGTCATGTCATCTACAACATACCTTGAACCTCGTTCAAGTTTTGATGTGTCCAAGGAGTATTCAAGGTATTCACGCTCTACGTTTGAAAATGTAGCTGAGGCGAGTTCAAGTTACATCACCTGGAATTCTTCAGTCGAACTTCTTCCTTGACTACAACGCTCTAACCTATGAAAAGTCATGAGGTATATGGGGATTATGTTCGTAGATGTCACTTGAGATAGGTTCTTAGAATTCCTCCTCCTTGAATATGGGGATCAAAGTCTATGCCATTAAATATATCTTGACCCAAGTTCCTAGACTTCTTCCTTGAGTAGAGTGCTCCAACCTAGGCCAAGTCGTGCCATCTGTTACCATTAAATGTCATCTAATTTGTTCGAGTTGTTATTCAGGTCTATGTTTTTTAGTGATGGAACTTGAGCCAATTTCCAGCTACATCAACTAAACTTCTTTCTTGAATTTAGAGCCCTAATATAGGATAAGTCATGTCATTTGCTCGTGTGTCTAAATCAGATCCTAGTTCGAGTTGTGAAATGTGCAAGAAAACTATTCAAGTTATTCACGACCATGTTTGGTAGATGTATCTAGAGTAACTAGACCCACGTTAAACTGACACAAATTGGACTTCTTCCATCAATTTGGAGCTGCAACATTGGATAACTCATGTACTTGCTCATACCTATGAACTCGAGTCTTTGAGTTGTGAAATGTGCAAGGAGTTCCCCATCAGGCCTGTTACCACGTTAACATCAAAAGATACAGTTACGTTTACTTGTAGAGTTCTTCGTATGCTATGTAGGTGGAACCATGTTCAAATTAAAGCTTTCAAAACATGTATAACTTGAATGAACTTCTTCAAGAGATATAGACCTCAAACCAACTTTGGGTTTATATTGCATCAACGAGTAGACTTTCTTTTATCTCACATAACTCGAACCAAGTTCATCTCGAGTAGTGTGATAATAAACTTTGAAGTGAGGTACAACTTCAAGTAGAATTACATCTACAAGTTCGTGTTTGAGTTACGTCTACTATTGGCAATTACTAAACTTCTTTGCATACCACATAAACTGAACCAGGTTCAAGATCTAAAGTTCATATTGGTACATTGCCTTTGATTCTACATAGGAGGTCAAACTAGGTTCAAGTTTAAATCGTTTCATTGAAAATTGTACTAAGACAACTTGTACCAACTAATCCTACACCAATTTTGTGTAGTCAAACAAATTCATTTTTAAGCCCTGCATGATAAGGTTAGTACAAGACATTATTAGCATGATGTAACTTACAAAATTGTTTTAACTTACAAAGAAAGATGTAAATATTGATTATTTCACTTATTGCAATTGTCTAATTTTATAGAATATTTTGTTTCACGTGCAATGAGTCCATGTGACACTACATGCCAAAGTCCACTTGTAAGATTTATGGCCTGTTAGTTGGCCTCAAGACTATCAAAAGCATGGATCCAAGGGACATTTGTCATTGAGTCTCACTATGTGGAGATGAGTATTAGTGAATGTTAAGAATGTATATGTTCCACAAGCTAAACTACCTTTCATTCATGTGGGATTTCATGCTTATAAGAGGTGGCCAGTGCCTAGTGCCTAGTGGCTTCACTAAAAAAAATATAAGTGAAGCACTCCACGATGCCCATGTAATGAAGATCTTCAATTCTGATGTAGAATCCACGAGCAACTCTAATCTCAATGTCTTCATTACTTGATGTAAAACTTCCTTTGTATGATGATGTAGAATTCCTTAGTATGTCGATCATTTTCATATGAACCTGTTTCATATGACTTCCCAATGTCTTGCTTTTGTTTTCATGTCCCTTAGTGCATATGTGTGACCTGCATGAGTGCAACATATCACTCAACTCCTTGGCTTCCTTTGGATCAAAGAACTTGACTCTCCTTGAAGCAAATAATGTAGACATGATAACCTTTGCATAGCTTTGAAAACTTCGCTTGAAGATTGACTCCCTTAGTCTTTTTGAAACATCTTCCAAATTACTACAAATATATAAGGATCTCACCAACATCCACCATCATGACAATCATAAGTAGGAAATAGATCTACAAATGTCAACATCAAATCTCATGCATCAACACCCACGTTAGAAACATGTACTCCATAAGTACCAACCCCACTTATGTTGATTCAAAGAATTGCATCCACTTCAATTCTCCTGGTACTTTCATAAGTTGCCACCTATGATGATGGACTTGATGGACTTAACTGAACTACCCCCCCTGGATGTACGCTTCATGTTTGCATTCCAACCACTCTCCAACAATGATACGAATAGACTGTCATCCATGAACCCAATCAAATATGCAGGTAAAAAAGCATCCCCAATAGAAAGACAAAATGTATACAATACTTCCTCACACAAAGTAACTGATGCTCCCCCTCAAATGCTTTCACACACAAAGTACTTGCCGCTATCATCATGACATCTATTTATTCTGACACTATGTCAAATGCAAACTTCCCAAATGGTGTACGTCCATCTTCCTTGAAGAAACCTGCTTCACTTAAGGCTGATCAATAACCTGTCAATTCATAGAAATGAACCTTGTTGTTTGTCTTGAGGCTAAACAACTTGTATTGTTGATTTTCAACGACTAATCAACAACCTTAGCTTCCAAATCTTATTGAAAACAATGTAATCTATCAAATGACAGAACATGCACTTGGACAGATTCAAGAACTTGAAGAAACAAATTTTCTCCAACTCAAAACAGATTTTCCTAGTAGAATTTTTCTCACTTGGTACCACCACATGAATAGTCAACATCAATTTGGACGATATCCAGGAATTACTTGACAACAACAGCAAACAATCACTTCGATTAATCATAAGTCTCAAATGATACTAGTTCAGATAGACAAGAAAGTTTCTACCACATAACCAAGCTACTTGACTTGGATAGAAACCAAATCGATGCAACATAGAATGTCCACACAACTTGCCACGTTTGTTATTTGTAACGATCAACTTATCATTTGCCACTATGATAAGAAATTGTGAATCAATGAACCATCCTCTTGAATATTGATTTACTTATACCCCCCCCATGGTCTATACTTCTCATGCAACTCCCTTTTAGAGCTTGCATATTTGTCGATTCCAACCTCGACAAAACCTTGTCCAATCTTAGAACCTTTGAAGTTAACCTTCCCTTAGTATGTTGGTTGGTAGCAGCTCTGCAGCTTCAGTGACACCATGATCGTTGATTGTCTTCCCCTACCATCTCCCTCGACGTCTCTTGTTTCACGTAGTTTTCCTTTTCCTATGATTTGATCAGCAAACTTGCTTCGGTGTAGCAACGACTTCCCACCAAACTGAGTCTTCCTTAGCCCCTGTGAACCTCCCTCATAGGTGTAGACTTTGTGAAGAAATATGAATCACTAAGATCCATTATGTCTCTTTGATCTTTGGTTATGAATAAC
>MU834382.1:0-47476 GCA_029204225.1 Diphasiastrum complanatum | reverse complement strand
AGTACATATTAGTGTAAGCTCCAATGTTTCCTTAGCTACAAGTGCATGAAATATTCAAATATTTGATGGGTTGTGAACAATTATAAATTCTCCTATGAGTCAATTTTCTAATACATTGCTCTCGTTGTGCACATAACCATGATCTCTCAAGTGATATTGGATATATCTTAATTTGTTATGGCAACTTTACCTTCATCAGGACAAGTATTCATACATAACTTATATATGAATTGTTGATAATATTCATCAAAGATATATTGTGGGTTTGATTTTTCATATGAATCAAAATCGAAGGCCTCTATAGTTTGGCATTTTTCAACTATCAAAAAGTGCTTTCAAACATAATAATAATTTTGAGACCCCCTCAATATCTATATCATCAATAGAGAGCCATATAGAGTAGGTTTCCAAGTGAGATCCTTATTTGTGATTGTGTCAAAACATCGATAATTCTATTTTCTATTTTATCAACTATTACTTGATATGTATCAATGTATTTTACTTGTATCAATTTAGTGACTTCTGGAGTGATCCATTTGAGTTCATTTGATTCAAAGGTCATTTTCTTTGATATTTTTCTTATGAAATTCATTATGGATTATGGTTCTTCTCCATCTGCCTCAACAACTATTGCCCGATCATGTGTATTAGTTATTTCAATTTGGTTAACTATGATTACTTGTGTTAACATATTCACCATGTTGAATCCTTTGGTTTTTGACATCAATGCTACAACTTGTATTTTAACTTGTTCATTCAAATTGGATCTTGTGAAAGATACAACCTTATCACGTCTTACATTCTCCACCTATTTTTAATTCTACGAATGCCTTGTGAAGAAACAGGCAAATACCAACTTTTTCTTTTTGGAGGACAAAATTTCTACACCCAAATTTTCGCAAGTATGTCACTTAGGCAAATAGGTGTCAAACAATATACAATTGAATATGGTTTTCGACCGAGAGAGAGAGAGAGAGAGAGAGAGAGAGAGAGAGAGAGAGAGAGAGAGAGAGAGAGAGAGAGAGAGAGAGAGAGAGAGAGAGAGAGAGAGAGAGAGAGAGAGAGAGAGAGAGAGAGAGAGAGAGAGAGAGAGAGAGAGAAGGAGAGCTTTATTGAGATGATTACAATGGAAAATGGCCTCCTTATATAGTTGAGGAGGGAGGGCCATCTTGGCTCTCATTGGCCTATTTACAATGGCATCCTAGCCCTTCAAACTAATTGAACTTCAATCTAATGGTTCATTAGGAAAAGGGCCAAACTCACATGATTCATGTGAGTTTGAAAGATTCCCTTTTAACTTAGAACCTTATGAACTTGACTTTGGGCTTTTTAATTGATTTATTCTAACTAAGGCCCCAAGTCTTTTATTCAAGTTTTACCTAACCATTTTGCGTGCTCATTGGGTTGGGCTTACACATGCAAGACGCCAGTGCCCTCACACTTATTATTCTAATTGTACACTGTACTATGGCGGGGCCCACTAGGTAAGGCTTGGCCAACAGTATTTCAAGTGGTGGGACTGACTTGTTCATTATTGTCAGGAAATACCCACAATAGGGTCCACGGCCCAAATTAGTGCCGGTCCCTCGGCACTAGGCCGCAACTGTCGTGAAGGGGCGCTGTTGTCGATTCTTTTATTGTTGGGACATGGGTGCTTCAAGAAAAGTGTGGATAAAATTCGCTTACGTAAAACCTGAGGCTTTATTAGTGGATGATCAGCAAGAACTGGGACTTGCCAGATTTCAATAATACCCAGAAGGGTCTGGTGGCCATTCCGGATAACCTTGATCATCAACAATTGGGTAGTTGAGGCATTCCATCAAAGTATCCCAAGATAAAACTGGATCCTCATAGATTGGCGCAACTGGTCCCAACATCATGGACTCCCCCAAATCATAATGTGGATATGACGTGCTTGCTTGATGCTCTTGTCTATCCAGGTATTCATGGTATGCCATAACCTGACGACTTTCCTCAGCAGTCAATATCATAGATTTAGGACAAGGCTTTGTCATTATAGGTTCTGGTTCTTGCTGTGCAATTGGCCATTTTGGGCTTGGATTCCCTGGATTTGGCCATCTAAGCAATGCGATGTCCTGATGTAGCTTTGTGGTGGCCAGATGTTGAGTGGAACATTCCGACTGTGGTTGGATCTTGCTTATGATTGGCGTTGAAATCAGAGGACAATCTCCCACCTTAGTCTTTCCTTTCTCAATGGACTGTTCTCTTGAAGGTGGTATAGATGGATCGTGGTGTTGACTGGTAGTCAGTTTGCCTTCAAGTTGCGTGGTTGACGTGAGGTCCCTTTGTAATTCATCCACCAGAAATTGTGGCAGCATTTGTTTAATGAGGCTTGGTAAAATCTGCTGGATTGCATCTGTTGCCAATTTCTTGACTTCTTCTACTATCCCTGGTTGGATAGATTTTACCCACTCTGTCTTTTGTGGTGTTGGTGATTCACGTGTGGCCGTGTCAACTTGTTTTAGGATCTTTCTCTCATTCCTTCCATCCGCATCTGCTTCGTAACCAGGTGGCACTAGAAGTTTGTGTTTGTAGTGCAGCTTCTCAGTTGGTGGATTTGCATGGTCATATGTAGGTTGCCGATTCAAGCAGGTCGGAGTCATAACAACTTTTCTTGGATCTCTTAGTGGACAATCACGACATGGGTGATTGATGCCGCATTGTTCACACCAAGGATAAAAGGAGGACAGATCATTTCGGTGTGGACATTCTGATCTACGATGTTTACCTCCACATCCGAAACACCGTACCGTGTGTAAGATTTCGTTACCTCTCACTTGATGCGCGTACACCGCACATCTCATCTGTGTCACTGACAACTTGCATCTGATCGTCCGTGTTGCTAGTACTTTGGCTAGCGTTGTCTGTGGCATCTTGTGGATTAGATGCTCTATCATCCCTGATTGTTTGAATGTTGGATATGGGCTGTGATGGTGTGTGCGAGATCTATGCTTCTGCAATAGCGGCTGTCTTGTAGAGTTCATTTGAACTGGTATATGATGTAAAGGGTGACATACCAATCTTGATCTCGTGTGGTAATCCGGCATAGAAAAATGCCATTTTGTGGTGACTAGGAAGACCGGAATTCCAATCTCCCGCCATCTTGGAAAATCGTGCAATGTAGCCCTTGAGAGTTTCTCCAAAAAGCATCGAGATTTGGGCAAGCTGCTCATAAATTGCCATGGCTTGTTGTGTGCAAGATGAAGGTGATATGGAGTGGTGTGGTGGTGCAGTTTTTGAAATGTCTATGAGAGAATTGATGATGAGGAGATGAAAGAGGAAAAGAAAGGATGAATAAAGAAAAAATATTCCTTTGTCTAGAACATTCACGGGTTGGGCAAGGGTAGATTTTATAGATAATTTCAATTATGCCCTTCCAGCAAAAGTCTTAGGATGAGGGACAATAATTGGAAAAGTACTTATGTAGGGTTTTTGACAAAGGTTTAGTTTTGCTTCAAAAAACTACTTTTCGGCACTTCTCCGCAAGTTTATAGAAGGATTTTTCAACTATAACTTGCTTTAGCCTTGGCGGTCTTGGGAGGAGTCTATCAAAGACAAAGTCACTCACCAAAGAGGCTTGGGCTAAAATTATTATAATATATGATTTTTTTATTTTTATTTTTTATTATTGACAACAAACCCTTGCAGATTTCTCCGTGTCCTGGTCTTAGTGAGACTAAGATGGAACATCAGAGGCCTTTACAAAAGTTTGTTATATGTTTTTTTTTTTTGTTTTTTGATTGACAACAAACCCTTGCAGATTTCTCTGTGTCCTGGTGTTAGTGAGACTAAGATGGAACTTCAGAGGCTTTTACAGAAGTTTGTTATTTGTGTTTTTTTTTTTGATTGACAACAAACCCTTGCAGATTTCTTTGTGTCCTGGTCTTAGTGAGACTAAGATGGAACTTCAGAGGCCTTTACAAAAGTTTGTTATTTATTTATTTTTTTGTTTTTTGATTGACAACAAACCCTTGTAGATTTCTCTGTGTCCTGGTCTTACTGAGACTAAGATGGAACTTCAGAGGCCTTTACAAAAGTTTGTTATTTATTTATTTATTTTTAAAAGAAGAGACTACGGTAAAAAAAACAGCGAGGGTAACTAGATCGTCAAAAGTTAAGGTTTAAAAAACATAGTAGATGAAATGAAATGAAAAACGCAACTCCGAAAAAGGCCTAAAGAATAACGTAAAAAGAGAAGAAGGAAAATACTAAAATTATAAAAAGAATTAAGAGTAAGAAGATTTTAGTGAGTAGAGATGTTACTGTTGATGAAGGTAACTACTTCAAGTTGAATGAGAAAGCTTCTAATCCATCTTATGTCAAGGATCTTGTAAGGTTTGAGGAGGAGCCTACATGTGATCAAGATCTTGAAGATCCATCTCAAGATCCGAGGACTCCAAGGAGATCTACAAGAAGGAAGGCCGAGTCCTCAAGGCTCACCTATGTTGACAAAGGTGAACAAAGGGAAGATCTACATTCACTTACCTCTTACACTTTTCTAACTTCCATGTTTGATGAGCCAAGTTGCTTTGAAGAAGCTAAGGAGTCACAAGAATGGAGGGATGCCATGAAAAAGGAGTATGATGCTCTTATGGAGAATCATACATGGAAGCTTGTGGGTCTTCCTCAAGGAAGAAAGCCACTTGAGTGCAAATGTATCTATAGATTGAAGTACAATCAAGATGGGAGCATCAACAAACACAAGGCAAGGCTAGTGGCAAAGGGGTTCTTGCAGACCAAGGGAGTAGATTTTGATGAAACTTTCTCTTGCAACTACTTTCAATTGGCCTCTATTTCAACTTGATGTGACTAATGCTTTTGTCAATGGATATTTGGAAGAGGAGATTTTCATGAGGCAACCCGAGGGCTTCATCAAAGAAGATCAAGAGAAAAAAGTGTGTTTGTTGCTAAGAAGCCTTTATGGGCTTAAGCAAGCACCTAGAGCTTGGTACTCTAGGTTAAATACCTTCTTAAACTCTATTAAGTTTGTTGTAAGTGCTTATGATCCTTCTTTGTACTTAAGATTTAATGATGATAAAATCATTATTCTCATTTTGTATGTTGATGACATTATCCTTAGTGGAAATGATCTTGATGGTATACAAGAAGTGAAAGTAGCATTGTTTAAGGAGTTTAAGATGGTAGATCTTGGTATCTTCATTTCATATTAGGAATAGAAGTTTCAAAAGGCAAGGATTTGAGTTTTATTTGTCAATCCAAATATTCTTCTTCTATCTTAGAAAAGTTTGAAATGAAATATTGTAAAGGAGTAGAAACTCCTATGGAGCAAACTGTAAAAGTTTCCAATAGTGATGATGAAGCATCCTTTGAGGACATCACACTATATAGGAGACTTGTAGGCTCTTTGATCTATCTTACTATAACTAGACCTGAACTAATTTTTAGTGTAGGCAAACTAAGCCAATCTATGCAAAATCCATTGGTTTGTCATTGGAAAAATGCAAAAAGGGTGTTGAGGTACATCTCGGCCACCAAGAACTTTGGAATTTTATATGATGGATCTAATCTAGCCTTAAGGGCATATTCGAAGCCGATTTTGAAGGTGATAAGGTGGATAGGAGGTCCACAAGTGCTTTTGTTACCTTTCTTTGCAATGGCATAGTGTGTTGGCTTTCCAAAAAGCAAGATACTATCTCTCTATCTTCAACCGAATCGGAATACAAGGCACTAACATCCACAACAAAGGAGATTCTATGGTTGAAGAGGCTTTTGGTAGAATTACAAGTCATGGAGGCTGAGGAGCAGCCAACAATATTTTGTGACAACCAATCAAGCCAAGCATTAGCAACCAATCCCACATTCCATGCAAGGAGCAAGCACATAGAGATTGCTCACCATTTTGTGAGGGAAAAGGTTCAAGCAAAGGAGATCAAGCTACATCATGTGTCTTCTTCAGATTTCCTTGTTGATCTACTCACTAAAGCCTTGCCAAAGGATTCATTTATCAAGTTAAGATCAGCCTTAGGTGTTGAAGATAGATGTACTATAGTTGTATCATGTAAAAATTGAGGAGTGTTAGAATTTAGCAATTTTCACATGGTTTTTGATGAATATTAGACATCTATGTGGATCCACACGTGTGAGGACCTGTCCACATGTGTGAAATGACACTTTTAATATTCAGATCTATTTTGATTAGCTTTCATTTGAGTCTAATATGACATCTCCTAAATTATAGGAGTTAGGTCCTAGATTGTAGGAATCTAGAAGGTCAACACAAACCACCAATGGATGATGTGGCAAACTTGATAGATCTTATCCAAAGTGGATATGGATAAGTACAATGAGCTGTCCTACACGTGCTAGATGTAGCTTAGAGAGAGACTATGGTGAATTTGTACTTGATCCAGGATGGATCCATTACTGAGCTAATGATGAGAAATCTTGGTTTGTGAAGCTATCATTGTGTTTTGACTCTCTTAAGCACTTTCTTTGTGGATGAATGCTTTGTAAATGATAAGTAAACTATTTCTCTATTATTAGGCCGTACAGTAGCTGTACTTCACACGTGTGAAGCCGTGGATCATCTTTTTTTATTGTTCTTGCTTGGAAACACAAAGGTTGTCAAGTAGAAGCTAGATTTGGAAGCTAGTCTTGATATAGATCAAGATTACAAGCTACCAATCACTCTTTGTGATCATTTTTAGATCAATTTCAGTCCATAAACTCTAAAATTTGACAAGGGGAAGGGATCAGGAGCAAAGCAGGCAGCCGAGGAGCAGGGACGTAGCAGACGAGCAAGGAGGTGGTGCGAGCAAGAGGTGAAGGAGGGAGGAGCGGACAAGAGCAGAAGGAAGGAGCAGCAAGCGAGCAGGGAGGAGGAAGAGAAAGTGAAGGAGCAAGAGCAGCAGGTGAATGAGGAGAGAACGAGAGTGAAGGGGACGGGTGAGCAACATTGAGGTGAGCGGAGGAGCAGGGGAAAGCGAGCAACAGGGAGGTAGGAAATCGCAGCAGGAGCAGGGGGTGGTGAAGGGAGCGGGCAGGGGAAGGGATCGGAGGACTGAACGAGAGAGTGTAGTGTAGTGTGAGAATGAATCCATTATTGAGAGAGAGAGAGAGAGAGAGAGAGAGAGAGAGAGAGAGAGAGAGAGAGAGAGAGAGAGAGAGAGAGAGAGAGAGAGAGAGAGAGAGAGAGAGAGAGAGAGAGAGAGAGAGAGAGAGAGAGAGAGAGAGAGAGAGCAACACCTTTTGATCCATTGCAAGTGAATTTCTCAAAGAAAAATGACTTCCTTAGGTTCCATTTTGTTGGAGCAGGGGGTGGTGAAGGGAGCGGGCAGGGGAAGGGATCGGAGGACTGAACGAGAGAGTGTAGTGTAGTGTGAGAATGAATCCATTATTGAGAGAGAGAGAGAGAGAGAGAGAGAGAGAGAGAGAGAGAGAGAGAGAGAGAGAGAGAGAGAGAGAGAGAGAGAGAGAGAGAGAGAGAGAGAGAGAGAGAGAGAGAGAGAGAGAGAGAGAGAGAGAGAGAGAGCAACACCTTTTGATCCATTGCAAGTGAATTTCTCAAAGAAAAATGACTTCCTTAGGTTCCATTTTGTTGGAGCATGGTGAGGGATTGAACACCTCCAATTATGTTAGAAGGTGAGGATGGAGTCCAATTTGGTGCTCCAAGATGTCATAGATATTGTGCTAGGACTTGAGGAGGAGCCTCATGTGCTCCAAGAGGTCCAAAAGTACAAGAAGAGGGCTAGGATGGCCCTACATATCATCAAGATGAATGTTTCCAAGGAAGTGTTGAGGGAGATTGGCTCATATACCACATCCAAGGAGGCTTGGGACACATTGAAATCCATCTATGAGGCAAGGAACACATCAAGGTTGCTCACACTAAGGAATCAAATTTTTCAAAGCTTGCAAAGGAGTGATGAGAGTGCCTCAAATTATGTTTTGAGAGTCAAAGATCTTCATAGAGAGCTTGCTTGCATAGGAGACAACCTCAATGAAAAGGAGTTAGTGCAAGTGATCCTAAATGGATTTGAAGGAAGAGTTTGAAAATCTTGTTCAATCTTATGCAATCAAGGAGGAGCTTCCAAGCTTGGAGGCACTACAAGGAGTTCTCATTTCCGAGGAGTGTAGGCAAGAGAACAAGCTTATGAGGATCAATCAACTTTCCTTGAAGAATGATGTAGAGGTGAAGGCATACTTCACAAAGGACAAGCCAAGAGGAAGGGGCAAAGAGAAAAATCAACATTTCAATAAAGACAAGTCAAAGGAGGAGAGTGATGAGGAGTCATCACAACCATCAACAAGTTGCAAATCCAACAAGAAGTACTTCTTTTGTGGTAAGAGGGACATTTTGCTTCTAATTGTTTCAAGAAGAAAGAATTCATCAAGCAAGCCAATCTTGCCAAATAAAGTGAAGGTGAGATATAAGGGAGTTATGAAGAAGGTTATCTCATGATATCTATGTACTCTTTTTATAGTTTTCAAAATGAAAATTCATGGTGGATAGATAGTGGATCTAGTTCTCATATGACTAGTTCAAGAAAGACTTAGTCTTTCACTCATCTTGCACCTTAAAATGTTTCTAGAAAGTTTATTTTCATTCCTATTGATGGTGAATACAAGATAAAAGGAATTGGTAGCGTACCAATTGGTGTTGAATCCACTATGATTCTTGAAGATGTACTTTATGCGCCTAATCTCACTATGAATCTCAACAGTTCAAAAAGTTTGGAAGGCTTTGGTCGTGAAAAAAATTTGCTAGAGCTTCGCTAGCACAAGTGAGGAATGAATCGAATTCAGCCAACTTATAGGTGAATTTGGAGGGTCCATTACACTGAATACTAGTTTGGTTGATCAGTTCTGAACAAAAATTTGCATGCATGTATAGTATTGTGAAAATAGGCTATAAAAGTCTCGGCAAAGGTTTCTGAGGATCTGAACCTATCTGGCGAACGTTTTTCAGGGTTGGCGAAGGATGAACCTTCGCCCAGGAGGGTCCTTCGACCAAGTACTGTTATAAATGTATTTTTTCAAGATCCGAGGCTATGGCCAACCTAATTTTGACATTTTAAGACCATCTAGCATGTCAGCGAAGGTTCATAATGAGAGTAAGGTGCTTGACGAAGGTTCCCAAAATGGCATATTGCTTGATCATTCGTCTGTCTCAAAAAATGTACTTTTTCTGGACAAGAACCTTCGCCCAACTCAATTTAGATATATCTAAAGTGGATGTACAGTCTGGAGGCTCAACGAAGGTTTTTGATACTATATAGACAACATTTGACTGAAATAGTAATTTTATAAGTCATTTTTCATAAAAAAAAAAATACTGTCCTTTTTTTCCCATACTGATGACTTTTATGACTTTTGCTCATCAGTCTTTTCTCAGTTTTTTTTTTAACTGTCTTTTTCAAACAAAAACTAAACAATTAAATATTGAAAACAAAAAATTGAAAAACAAACAAAATTAAAAATCATTGAGTTCAAGCTTGCTGAACTGGCGGAGCAGGCTGCCAAAACTTGCGTAATCAACTGCCATTCACCAGAGTATCAAATCATTTTCTGTCCAAGTGCTCAAGAATTACTGTGTCATAGTTCAGGATTTCTTTCACTTTATACGGGCCTTCATCGATAAACTTCAATTTTCCCTTGATCAGCTTGGTTTTGTACATCAGTGCAAGATCTCCTGCTTTCAGATCCTTTTTGTCCAATCGACGATCATGCCATGTCTTGCGGCGGGCTTTGTTTGCTGCTAACGCATGAACTGCCATCAATTGTGTTTCACATAATTTGTGCAACGCTTCATAATTAGTTGTAAAGACTTATCATCATTTAACCGTTCTATTGCCGCTATGCGTAAAGATGGGATTAAAAATTCAATCAGGATGACAACATCTTGACCACAAACCAGTTGAAAGTGTGTTTGGTGTCGAGTTAGAATGGTAAAAAGAATTCATCCACTAAACTTCAAAGAGAGTCGACAATGGTGGATTGGTGTCTAAGAGGACTAGAGTCAATGAAAGTTAAAAAGGTCCATGGATCAAAAGCTGAACATTCAGGTCCGATTTGCAGAGAACATAAGATCCACCCCATGTTTTAGTCTTTTGCCAACTTTAGTCTTTAGTATACATTTGAAAAGCTCAACAATGAGCCCACTTTAAGGTTAGTATTAGAGGTAGCTTTAGGGTTAGGATTAGGGTTAAGATTAGGGTTTAGAGTACTAATTATGAAATAGGATATCAAGTATAGATTAGGGTTAGTGGTAAGATTAGGGTTTGAGTGTAGGGTTTAGAATTTAGGATTAGGGTTTAAGATTAGGATTATAGTTAAGGTGAGGCTTAGAATTAGTGTTAGGATCTAGAGTTTAGATATCTAAGACTTTAGCCACGAAGTTAAGGTTGGGATTTCAAACCTGCTATACGGTGCAAATATATGATAAGTATGATAAGTTTTGAGACCTGTACAACACGGTACGAACCTACTGTACAGTACGAAACCATTGTACGATACGAACATGCTGTACGGTACAATACGTACGTGTTATATTGTACGAACCTATCATAGATGAGACTATTTCAAATCCATACATTCAATTATGTTCATATGAGACAGCTAACATAGGCTATCAAAATTGTACTTTGGTATTTTGGCTAATCTGAAACGATTTTGAGTCTATTTCGAATTCATGTGATAAAATTATGACTATTTACGTGGAATAGGTCAAAAATCAACAATTAGGATTTTGTTGTCCTCTCCATTGTAGGTGCTAAAATCCAATATCATGACCAAGCTATAACATCGCTTGGCTGTGACGCCTGATGCAAATTGTGAGACAGGAAATTTACGGAAGGCCTAAGAATCTTGGATTTAGCTCCTACAAGAGGGGAAACTAAAAACTCAAATTTTGATTTTTGTGAACTTTTTTCACGGAAACGATCATAACTTTCTCATATGATAGTTTTCACTTTGTTCTTCAACTAAGCACTATCGCAACCTAAATGGCATTACAATAATTTTGGATCTAACAAATTGCACCTACATGTTTATGGAGACATCATGGAATTGCTACTTCTAGACACTTATATCCCAAGTATAAACTTTAGGAAGCCTAGATCTACCATCTTGAACTCACTAGATAAGTCAACTTTTACTTTGCCTATGCCATCATCATCATTTCCTGTCATAATGATGTCATCAACATAAAGAACCAAAATGATGATCTTTCCTTCATTACATTTGAAATATAAAGAAGGTTCATAAGCACTTAGTACAAAGCCAAGGGAATAGAGAAAATCATGCAGCCTAGAGTACCAAGCTCTAGGTGCTTGCTTCAAGCCATATAGGCTCTTCCTTAAGTAGCACACCTTTTGCTCCTCACCAACCTTCATGAAGCCCTCGGGTTGCATCATGTAGATTTCCTCTTCTAAGAAGCCATTCAAGAAGGCATTTGTCACATCCATTTGGTAGAGATCCCATTTGAACAAAGTATCAATGCAAATGATTAATCTAATAGTTACAAGCTTAGCTATAGGTGCAAATCTTTCTTCGTAATCCAATCCTTTTATTTGAAGAAATCCCTTAGCAACAAGCCTAGCTTTGTACTTACTAATAGATCCATCTTGATTGTACTTAATTCTATAAATCACTTACATGCAAGTGGTTTCTTTCCTCTTGGAAGATTTACAAGATTCCAAGTATGATTCTATTCTAATGCATCATACTCTACTTGCATTGCATCTCTCCAAACTTTAGATTTACATGCTTCTTCAAAAGATGATGGTTCTTCAAGCAATGTAGCTAAAAAAGAGTAAGAGGTAGAAGATGTAGATCCTTCCTTTTGCTTTCCCTTGTCCACATAGGTAAGCCTTGAGGGCTCGGCCTTGCTCCTTGATGATCTTCTCGGCCCCTTTTGACTCGGATCCAAATCTCCATCCTCGGGTTTGTCATGATCCTCCTCGGGTTTGTCAAGATCCTCCTCGGATTTGTCAAGATCTTCAATGCACAATGGGTTAGATCCATTTGACAAGCTCTTAGCAAATTGTGACTCATCAAAAAGTACATCCTTGCTTACCTTTACTTTCTTGGATGTAGGATCATATATCCTATATCCCTTGCTATTTTCTCCATAGCCAACAAAGATTCCTTTGAAGGAGGTAGCATCTTCTTTCCTTCTAGGTGTACATAACAAGTACATCCAAAGATCTTAGAATCTTTTACATTGGGTTTCTTATCAAACAAGGCTTGATAAGGTGAAATCCCATCTATAGCACTACTAGGAAGTCTATTACACAAATAATTAGCACATGTTATGGCTTCTCCCCAAAATGAGATGGGAAGTGATGCATCAAGCCTCAAGGACTTTGCACACTCACATAGACTCCTATTTTTCCTCTCGGCCACCCCATTTTGTTGAGGGGTGTAGGAACAAGTGTATTGTAACTCAATGCCATTGATCTCACAAAAGTCTTTCATTTTATTGGAGGTGTACTCTCCTCCATTATCACATCTTAGTGCTTTGATAGAAGTACTAAGTTGTTTCTCTACTAGAGACTTGAACTTAATGAAAGCTTCATAAACAAGACTTTTCTTTTATAGTAACTCAATCCATGTGAATCTAGTACAATCATCTATAAAAGTTACATACATCAAGGCACCTCCGTTACTTGCATGTGAAAAACTATGTACATCAGAATGTATGAGATCCAAGGGAGAGAGAGATCTTGATGAAGATCTCTTGTAAGAAGACTTGTGTGACTTTGCAAGGCCACATGCCTCACACATTTTTCCACACTTCTTGAAAGCTCTTGGTAGGCCGAGAGCTAGTTCCTTGCTTGCCATTGACTCCATAGATTGAAGATTAGGATGGCCTAATCTCTTATGCCAAAGCTCCACTTGAGTTAGCTCCTCCCTAGCCAAGTTCACACTTTCACTTGCAACATTAGCATCCAACTTGAAAATTCTACCTTGCTTAATGCCACTAGCTATGCACTTATCATTTTTCAAGATGGAACAAACTCCATTCTTAAAATGTACATCTAGTCCATTGTCCATTAATTGTCCTACACTAAGCAAGTTTCTTGAAATGGTAGGAACATACAAAACATTATCTAGATCTATCATTTTAGATGTGCCTAAGCAAAGGGGTATAGATCCTATGCCATCTATCTTGCATGCTTGATCACTAGCAGTGTATATTGACTTCTTAGAGTCATTACAAGATAGAAGAGTAGAAAAATAATGCTTGTTAAAGGACATGTGGGAACTAGCCCCACTATCTATCCACCATGTGTCTTGACTTGAAGTTGGTGTAGATGCAACCATTAAGGATGTGTTGAATCCATCCTCACTTCTTCCTCTTGAGCAATGTTCCCTTGATCTCCTTTGAATTTTTTATTCTTCTTCAAGTAGCATTCTGAGGCAAAGTGTCCTTTCTTTCCACAAAAAAAACACTTTAGTTTTGCCTTGTTCTTCACTTTGCCTTTGGAGGTAGATCCTCCATTCTTCATCTCGGCCTCCTTGCCTTGATTTTTCTTGAATGGATTTTTCTTCTTCTTGCCTTTAGATGTAAAGTTAGCTTTCTCCTCTCCTCCATTAAGTGACATGCTATCCATTCTTGTCTTGAGGTGTAGAAGCCTACTCTCCTCGGCCACAAGAACATTGTGCAACTTTTCAATGGATGGAAGAGAGTCTTGAATGGCAAATGATTGGACTAAGTTGGTAAACTCATCACCTAGACCATTCAAGATGATTTGTACTAGTTCTTGATCTTGGATCTTCTCTCCTATTGCACTTAACTCCTTGTTAAGAGATTTGATCCTAAGGACATACTCTTGTCCACTCTCTCCACTTCCTTTCATGCGTTGGAAAACTTGATTTCTTAGCATGAGGATTCTTGAAGTATTGTTGGATTCATAACTGCTCTTTAATGAATCCCAAAGGATGAGGTACAAGAAGACACCTCTTTCAAGAGGTCATTGCATACATTTAACTTTATGCAATGTAGAGCTAATCTTGCTCTCTTCTTGTATTTGGCTTGTTCTTGGGGAGTTTGAGGCTCTTCCTCTACTCCTTGAACTATGTCATATAGATCATGGATCACTAGCAGTGATTCCATTCTCACTTTCCAAATGGAATAATTTGTGGAAGTGAGTCTCTCACTTGATTCCATCAAATATCCACCCATGGATGACATTTTAGAATGAATGCTCTTTTAAAAATCACAAATATTTTTGAATTTTAAAAGATCTATGAAAAAGCCTAAAGCTTACTAGATTGCCTATAGGCTTGTCTCTATCAAACTAGCACACAAGCTTGAATGATACTCAAAGATCTTACCAAAAATTCCTAGCTTTCACTCTCACAAAAAAATTGCTTTACACTTTTCTTAGAGATTTCACTTCAACTAAGGATCTGAACAAATCAGCCTCTAAGATCTGATCTTAGACTCTAAAAAGTAATGCTTCAATGATCCAAAACACTATTTGGTCATAGGCATTAGCTAGAATGAATCTAGATCAATACTATGCTTCAAAAAGTACCAAAAGTGAACTAGTATTGTGATTTTGGGACCAACAAACACAAAGTAACTTGAATTGAAAGTTGTTGTACGGTTTCACACGTGTGAAAAGTACATAGACAGCCTCCAAGTCGTTTTGATCCAAATGATTATAAGCTATCACTCTAGAAGAACTCGCCCTCACTAGTATTGGCCAAAAACAAATTTTGCCAATGATCTTTACAAGATTTATGATTCAATGATCACTTTCTTACTTAGATCTGATACCATGATAAATTTTATAGTTTTTAGGACAATAATGATTGTACTTTACAATCATAGAGAGTTATTGGTTGCTTAATCAATGAATCTATCAAGTTCTACACATTAGATCTTGATCTAGATTCACTACACTTGGATTTAAGCAAGAGCAATGGATCAACACATCATTTTTTAGTGAGAGCGGCTTCACATGTGTGGAGTACTGTCCACTGTACGGCCTGCACCTGAAACAACAAGTACAATGATACTAGATAGCAATCATACATAAAAATCACAAGACAAATGACTAGAAATCTCACAAAAGTGTAGAGTACAAAAGTCTCATCAATCTTCTTAGCAAAATGATGATCCTTTTATGGATCAAGTACATCCATGAGTATGGTACAGTCCAGCAGGCCTTCACACGTGTGAAGAGTGCCACATGACTCAGATCTATCCATTTGATCCATTCTTGATCCTTATCCAATAGTTGACCTTCTAGAATATGACTAAAATCCAAAAAGCTAGTCTCCTAGAATATAGGAATATTCCCTACAAAATAGAATCTAAGGAAAATGGTCAACTCTTATCTTCTAGTACTCTATACACACGTGTGAACATCCACTTGCCATGTGGGAGCATTTACTCATGCACATGCAAGAAAAAGCTAATTTGTAGGTGACTAGTCAACTTGACTAAAAACTAGTCATTTCATGTTCACACTAACTAGAATGATACAAAATCAATTTGGATATATACAAACATTGAAAAATACATCCTTTCACACGTGGGAACAGGCTCCACACGTGTGAAATCAGATCATCAACATATTCTAATGTTTGATCAATATTTACATGAACCAATGTCAAGTGAGAAGTGACAATTTTCAACAAAAATGAGAGATAGAATGAAGAAAATGAGAGGTATACCTATGAACGACAAGAAGTTTCTTAACTACAAGGATTAGTTAACCACAGTTTATGACTATTGACGTCAAATCAATCTGGAGTGAACAATGACGGGCAGCATAAGAGTATTCGGGCAGTAACTGTGGTCCAATCACAATTGTTTGTTCTGCCCGGCAGGATATTTGAAAATCACGAAAATTTGGTCGGGAAAGTTAAATACAATTTTTGTCCGTCAATTACTATTATAGTTCATCACAAATGGGAACCATTCATTGGGACACATAAGTGTTGAAAGCGTGCGAAGTCAAAAACAACATCTTGACAAAGGGCCCATTTTGAGTTCTAATATCCCCTAATACATTATCCTGAAGACTAGCCAAGTTAGCACAAAGATGAACATATCCAAGAAGCATATTAGATCTTGACCTAGATCTAGCATAAGAAAGTTTTTTAGACTTTGCATAAGATCCACCAATCTTATTGATGAGAACTTTGGAAAGTTGAGACCAATCTCCTTTTCCATTCCATCCTTTTTGTTAGCCATAACAAAAGCATCAAGCTTGAAAATTCTAGCTTGTCTATTGCCCCTAGCAACCAAGATTTCTTCCTTTGTAATGAAACACGCATCACCACCAAACTTTACCATGTATCCTTTCTCTATCATTTGACCAACACTTAGCAAATTCTTTGAAAGTGAAAGAATGTAAAGAACATCATCAAGTCTTGCTTTCCTATTAGTAGAATGACAAATAGGAATTGAACCAATACCTTCAATCACACACTCACCACCATTGGCCATGTGAATTGCTTTCTTGGCTCCATCATAAGTGAACAAAGAAGTAAAGAACTCCTTTGAAACTAGTCATGTGTGAACTAGATCCACTATCAATCCACCATGAATCTGCAAAATGCCCTTTGATTCTACAATAAAAACATTTCAACGTAGACTTAACTTTCTTTTTGCCAAAAGAGGAATTCTCACCTTGATCTTGCCCTTTAGACCACTTGCCTTTGCCTTTGCCCTTGAAATTGCCTTTGATGAAAATAGCATCCTCTTCATATTGAGATGTTGATGTAGATCCACCTCCTCTTGATTGAAGCATATACTCCTCATTCACCAAGATCTCTTGCAAATCCACAACACTTGGCAAAGTCTTTTGAATAGAAAAACTTTGAACAAGATTAGCATGATCATCCAACAAGCCATTAAGTATAACTTGAACAAGTTCTACCCCCTTAATGCTTTCATCAATACATGCTAACTCATCATTGTATGCTTTAACCCTCAAAACAAAAGCATGAGTACTCTTTTCTTTCTTTTGCAAACTTTGAAAGATTTGCCTCCTAATTGGTAAATCTTCATTTGCATAACACTTAAGCTCCAAAAGTAGCCTTTTGATCCATAAAACCTCCTTTGTTGTGGTTGTAAGAGATTTGTTTTCAGCTTCACAAGATGATAAGGAAATAGTTGTCTGCTTCTTCAATAGCCAAAAAACCAACTCCAAGAAATATAGTGTAAGCACTTGTGGATTTCCTATCCAACCTGTCTCCTACAAAATTAGAATATGAAAAATCAATCAAACTCAGATATTCTCCTTCATAGTATAGTCCATAATCCAAGGTAGAAGATATATACCTCAAGACTCTTTTAGCCAACTTCCAATGATATAACTTTGGATCCTGCATGTGTTGACTTAGCTTATGAACACAAAAGCTTAGATCAAGCCTAGTCACTGTTAACCAGATAAGTGAGCCAATAAGACTCCTATAAAGAGTGATGGCCTCAAAGGATTTTTCATCATCTTTAATAGGAACTTTTACAATGTGCTCCATAGGTGTATCTATGCCTTTACAGTTCTCCATATGAACTTTCCTGAGCATGGAAAGTATATCTACTTTGGCTTATAAATGCATGACCTTTCCAAAAATCTATTTCAAGGCCTAGAATATAGTGAAGAACTCCTAAGTCCTGCATCTTAAACTCAATATTAAGTGCATGCTTAGTTTCTTCAACTAACTTCTCACTGTTTCCACAAAGAATGATATCATCTACATAGATGAGAAGAATAATTACAAAGTTATCTACAAACTTATAATACAGAGAAGAGTCATATTTACTTAGACAAAATCCGAGTGATATGAAATAGGAATTGAGCCTTGCATACCAAGACCTTGGTGCCTGTTTCAATCCATACAGACTTTTGAACAAAAGACAAACTTCTCATCACCTTCCTTCAAAAAACCTGGAGGCTACTCCATATAAATATCCTCCTCAAGTAACCATTGAGAAATGCATTAGAAACATCAAACTGGAACATACTCCATTTGTGAAAACATGTAAGGGAGATGAGTATTCGAATTGTTACCATCTTTGCAGCGGGTGCAAAGGTATCTTCATAATCAAGACCTTTAATTTGTGAGTAGCCTTTGGCACAAAGTCTTGATTTATACTTATTGATAGATCCATCATGATTATACTTGATTCTGAATACCCACTTACATCCGATCACATGCATGTTGTTTGGTGGCTCCACAAGCTCCCATGTGTTATTTGACATCAAGGCTTCAAATTCTTGGGTCATTGCTTCAACCCACTCCTTGGATTGAAAAGCTTCTTGGACATCCTTAGGCTCTTCATTTGATATAAAAAGTGCATGATAGGAAGTTTCACCCTCCACTTGCCTTCCTTCTTCATCATATGTGAGCCTCCTTGGCTCAGATCTTGCTCGTGTAGATCTTCTGGGTGTGGTAGCTTGAATCTGCTCCTCCTCAAGCCTCGGCCTCACCTCTTCTTGAACATCAAGATTGATGATTGATCTTGCATGAATCTCTTTGATCTATCCATCATCCAAGTTAAATTTCTGATCTTCATGGAAGACCACATCTCTACTAACAACATTTTTGTCAGTAGAGGCCAAATAAATCTTGTATGCTTTCTTAGTAGATTCATAACCTACAAAAATTCCTTTTACTGCACTAGGATCTTCCTTCTTCCTAGTTTCTAGAGGCACATGCACAAAGCATACATAGCCAAAAATCCTAAGATGATCTACCTTTAGGCTTTTTCTAATACAACATCTCAAATGGTGTCTTTCCTCCTATTGCAAGATTTGGAAGCCTATTACAAAGATAGTTTGCACATGCAACTGTCTGTCCCCAAAATTCTTTAAACAGAGAAGCTTCCAGCCTAATGGCTTTTCACATTCACACAAAGTTCTATTTTTTCTCTCAGCAACTCCATTTTGCTGAGGAGTATATGAACAAGAGAACTCTCTTTGAATACCCTCTCTCTCACAAAAATTCCCCTCCACTATCACTTCTTAAAGCTTTTAACTTGAAAGGAAACTGCTTCTCTACATAAGCTTTAAAAGTAAGAAAAACATCATAAATAATGGCTTTTGAAGACAACATATAGATCCAAGAATGTCTTGTATAATCATCTACAAAAGAGACAAAGCAGTTGGCTCCTCCTTTGCCCTTAGTTGATGAGAAATGAACATCTGAGTGTACAAGTTCAAATGGTTTCTTTGTCTTGATACTTGATCTAGGAAAATGTCATCTGTGTGACTTTGCCAGCACACAAGCTTCACAAGGTAGAAGCTCCTTTGACAGTGTCTTTGGTAGACCAACAACTTTTCCTTCTTTGACCATAGATTGCATGGCTTTGAAATTGGGATGACCCAATCTCTTATGCCACAGATTTTCATATGGAACCTTGGTCTCATAAGCAATATCTGAAATGTAAGCACTCTCCCTGGAATCTAGTTTGCACAACTTACCAATTCTAGATCCTCTAGCAATAACTTCATTTTCTCTTGAGATTATACACTTGTCAACTTGAAACTTGATTTGTCAAGTAACGAATTGAAAAACACAGTCTATATTTATCCACCAATCAGAGTGAGACAAATTTGTACTTACGTCAAAATACATTAACTAGTCTATAACTAGATTCAACAAATCATCATTAGGTCTGATCCTAGAATCAGTACCTGCATCGGAATACATTAAATATTCAATCAGTAGCCTCCTCGAATAATTATTAAACAAATGATAAATGGATATCAATGAAAAACGTGCAGAAGAGAATTATGAGAATCTCTCGTTCTATTTAAGCAAAGTAAAGACAAATTTTTTTCTTTTGAGATAATGTTCATTCAGAATATTTTTATTAGTCGTTCATAAGGCGCTCCAATATAATTCTTCTGCATATGAGATATCGAATCAGCGCACCTGGCAGAAAATGCTTAGTCTCCATTTGGATTGCGCACGTCTAGGCGCTATTGCAGGAGCAATTTTTTTAAAAAAATTTTGAAAACTATTGGACCCCATTATGCATGCTCAAAGCTTGATTCGGTAAACTCTTCATACTATCCAAGATTATGCAGAATTTATTGAGTCAAGCTTTGATCATTCATATTCCGTCCAATATCGGTTCAACGCACGTGAATAGCACCTCTGGTTTTCAAATGATGTATATGCGCGTCGATTAGCTATCGGGTGAAATACTGGATATCGGACAACGCGCCTTTAGAGAAGACAATGATTTTTTACCTGGACTGTGCGCATCGAATCGCTATAGTAGGAAACAAAGTTTTGCGACAATTTTCGAAATTATTGGAGTGTATTTTGCATAATCAAAGCTTGATTCAGTAGACTCTTCATTCTGTCCAAAGCTAAAGAGAATATATCAAATCAAGCTTTAAACATTCATATTATTTTCCAATATCGGATCAGCGGGCAAGAATAGAATCTCTGGTTTTCACATGCAGTATATGCGCGTCAATTTGCTATTGGGTGAAATAATGGCGGCTAGAATTTTACGAAATTATAATGATTGGATATAAAAAAGGTCAAATATTTATAGCTTAGCATTGTCAATTTCAACAATAAATTTTAGATGTGACCATACTTTTGTAGCTTTAAATGTAGATGTGACCATACTTTAGACAAAATTAATTCTGTTTTACTCGATATCGACTAATCATTTTGATGATAGACGGATATTTAGTTTGATTTAATTGACAAGCCTCGGAGAAATCATCATCGTAATTCGAACCTCGGACATCCAACCCACGACATTTTCAATCATTTCAAAATTTCTCTATAAATACTGATAGACGACGCTGAATTTTTTTTGCTTAAAGTTCTTACAATTCTCTACATCCATGCAATAACGATACAGCGCACTCGAGACAAACTTCTTACGAACCTCAATTACTTTCACGCGCCCATCCGCTACTAGCTATTGGTATTGTAGAGCTCAGGTATCGGTTCAACGCGCTCTACCCTTCTTCTCATCCTGGGTCCACCTTCTTCGCATGCTGATCCAATATTGGTCAGTAATGGCACGGACAAAGAAAACTGCACGAGGCCACCCTAGTGGAATACCAATCTCAGGAGCGGGACAGGGAAGTCCACAACCACCATCTCGTCCACCACCACCTCCTCCTAGGCCAAGGGTCAGAAGAAGAGATCCATCCTGGCTCACGGATATTCAGAAGCTACAAAAGACAAATAATCTTCTGATTTCAAAAGCTCACATACTGCAGATCTGAGATGGACAGTAACGGCAATTGAGACGCTGCACACATCATATGAGGATTTTCAGGTAAAATTTTTTTCTGATATTGTTGTTGCAGCTGTTCATGCCAAGAGGGTGACTATCATGCCCAAGGATTTCAACATTGTGTTCAGGCTTTGGGACACATATGACAAATTTGTAGAATACTTCAGACCTGCTCCCTCCTCTCCTCCAAAACAAGATTCAGGGAGGACAAAGAAAAAACAATCTCAACCATCCCGGCTTGTTATTCATATACAGAACGGGAGTGTTTAGAGGAGGTCTCTTGATCCTTCAAATAAACTGAGGGATTTTTCCAAGCCATCTCCTTTGGATGAGAATCTTTCTTCTAGGCATTCTCCTCCCAATTCTCCTCCTAAGTCTCTTTCTTCTCCTCCCAGAACTCCAACTTTAACTTCTCCTCCTAGATCTTCCTCTCCTAATTAATCTCCTTCTCCTACCCCCATAAATATTAGTTCCCCTCCACCTATTCTAGAAAATGATTTAGATGATTTTGTTAATGTAAAGGTAGAATCAATTTTGAAAGACAATTCTGTTTCTGGTTTATCTGTATTACTTCCGTCACCCCCTACACTTGCCTTTGTAAATACTCCTCAATATGTACAGTATAACCAATTGTTAAATACGTATCTTTAAGGTTTAGGTCCTCGATACAGTTTTAGGATGTCGAAGATCAATGTTGGTCTCCTCCTTTCTAGTTTAGATACAGGTGAATTATAAAGTAGGGATAAAGTGCTAGGTGACAATGTTGGAGGTGGGGCCATTCAATATTGGATGGAGTTTTTTCAGACCCCATTGTTTATAGATGTAGCATTGTTCCCCTTCAATTCATGGCTGCATTTGATTTTCCTGATTTCAAAAGTCTGCACGATGATATGCTCCAATACGTCAAACTGGGGACTCCAATTCTTGTGCTGTCATACATAACAAAGTAAATTTTTTTTTTTTCAGATTTTATTCTGTTAAATTTTTCATATGAATTTTGATTTCACATTGATTCGCATTAACTTATTGTTTTCTGATTGCAGTGATCATTGGAACTTATATGTGTTGTTCTTATATGTCAATGATGAGGGTGTGTGCAATCCAGTTTGTTTAAAGATGAACTCTATTACACACACACACACACACACACACACACACACACACACAAAATTGCCAAGAGCCATATACAAAAAATACTAGAACTCTTTCCAATACCAAATGCAAAAGCATATACAAAGGTAAAAATTGTTGATGTAGAGGTTAAATTTATCAATATCGGTTCGACGCGTCTTTGTTTTCATTGTAGATCTAGTTATAACATCATGTGCGTTGATCCAATATTTCATAATGTTAAAATTTGGATTCTGCAGTCCTCCCGACAGGTTGATTCTGTCAACTGTGGTTGGTATATCGTATGCAATGCCAAATATTTTTTTAATTGGCTTGCACTACAAGATGGACTTCCAAATCTGGAAGAGGTAATTTTCAATTAATAACTTTTAATTGTGTTTTTGTTTTTTTCTAATTCAAATAAATATTAACTGATCTTTGATTAATTACATTTAACTGTGTTTATGTTTTTTTTTTTCAGTTTAAATGCCCGAAGGTCTCCCCAATGGAGATAATGCACTTCAGACAGGAGAAAAAGTTGGTGATCAAAAATTCATATCTAGTTGCAATGGCCGAGTGTTCCCCATCCAAGCTACTTCCAACTGGAGAACTGGATTTAGAGATTATAGATAGTTGATACTGATTAAATATTCATCTCACTTGATGTGGATGAGACATATGTACAGAAAATTTTAATAGAAATATATTTATAGTTTTTCAATGGTTGTTCTTACTTGTTTTTTTTCTGTTATTAATCCAAGTTATGATTGATTCATCTTCAATTTCTACGGTTTTCTGACAGGTTTGTTTTTCATAGCCTTGGTCTGTCTTGCCTTTACCTTGGTTTTTTTTTTTGGATAAGTTTAGAATGATGATCTGATCGAACCTTTGCCACAACCAATCCAAACATGCGACATTAGTTCAATTAGATTTGTTGCAGCAAAACTTTGATCAGATCATCATTTGAATATATCCAAATATGCCAAGACAAGGACAATACAGACCAAGGCAATGAAGACAAAAAATACAACCAATATATATGAGACATCAACGAGGGCAAGCGTCGATTGTAGTGGTCACTGGAGTTCATGTGACTTAAAGATCTCTCAATGGAGATAGTGCATTTCCTGCAGGAGACAATGAATCTTGTTATCGAAAACTCATATTATCCAGTTGCAATTACATTGTGTTTTGCACCATGAAAATAGAGATCATAGAAATGAAAGAGCCTCATAGAAAAAGTGGTTCACATATTCTCAAAAATGATGTATACAAAAAATTGTATTACATAATACAAAATTCCATAGTTTATAATCTATGGATCTTCAATTTCGATGGATGTTCCAATGTCTTTGCATTTTATATGCTCTTCCTGCCTTACTCTTAACCTGCACAAGAGAAATTATTTTAGTTAATATATTTTATGAAACTGGTTCACTTAAAAATAGAAAAAATATATATATTTTTATATGGCATAACGTACCTTTACACCATTCAATCGAAATTGATAGTACTGAGGTAGATCGAATTGCAACATGTCTAGTTCTGATCGAATGTGATTGAGACACCAATCTTCCTCGACCTCAACCATTGAAAGAATGTTGTCATTTCTTTTCACTGTTACCTGAAGTTGCTCTTGAGGGTTTATACCAAAATCTTGATCAAGTGCTTCCGAACATTTTTGTATTTAATCCATCTTCTATAATACAGCAGCAAAATGAGCATTTGTTTTTCGATGTGATATCTAAATGTCATGGATGAGTAACATACTCTCCACTAGTAAAAGATAGATACCAACTTAATCTATTATTCTTTGATCCAGTGCTACATTTTAATATACTCTGAATATCAATATATAGCCTAGAACGAAAACTTTCTAAAATTGCTGCATCAGGAGAAATCCATTCCTCACTCAAAAAATATGGTAGAAGATATGGCTCTAATCTACCAACTAAACCATTAAAAAAAAACTCCTGACTCTAAAAGTGATTTTGGAGAACGACCTTTATATTGTAAAATACTGATATCCGAATGTATGACATCGATTATTCCTGCAATTGATTGAACTGATTGCCATTCAACAAAATTTGATAAATACAAATATGCAAAACCAACAAAAACATCTCAAGAAAAAAATAATTTAAAAAAAATGCTAAATCTAAAGAAATTGAATTTGAAAACTTACAATTGCATTTCCTTTTATCATTTGGATTCAGATCATGAATGTTGAGCTCATTGTGAAAATAAGCATGCTGAACTAAAACTTCCGTGATAGATTGACCGGTAGGTGATACTTTGAAATCCATTATCCTGCCTTTCCAAGAGCTTCTATATATGTTATCCGATCTTTTTCTTTTTCAAAATGAGTCTTTTGTAGAGGGATGTATCAAGATCCATTGATATTTTTTATATATTCTTGGTATCCATTGATCTTCTACATTTTTTTCATTGCAAATATTGATTGCATCAATGGTTCCTCTTGGTCTCCGATTATGTGTGGCCATTAGTCAAAAATGCAAGTACGCGCCTTCAAGGACAATTCCCCATAAAACCACAAAGAATCCCAACAGTAATGGATCTTATCAACATGCAAATTGAAACTGGGATAGTACACCCACTTGCAACCTTGCTATCCACCTTGAGCTAATGAAGACATTGACTGTATCGTTCATGTAAGAACCCACCTGAATTCAACCCAATTACGGGACTTGGAATAGTTATTGCGCAAATACCGAGATGTGTTTGCATGGAATTATAAAGAGATGAAAGGGGTTCCTCCTGACGTTGTCGTCCATACAATCCCATTGCAGGATGGTGCCCTACCTGTCCGCACAAAACTTTATCGCATCAATCCAACATATCGCAAGAAGATACCAAAAGATATTCATAAGCTTCTCGATGCTGGTTGCATTTATGAAATCGAGCATACCAGTTGGGTATCACCAATTGTGGTGGTGCCAAAGAAGAATGGTAAACTTCGTATCTGCGCGGATTGAAAGAAACTTAATTATCAAACAGAGAAAGATCATTTTCCTTTACCTCTGACTACACAAATCCTTGAAGATATGGCAGGAGTTTAAGCTTTTATCTTCCTCGATGGTTTTAGTGACTATTTCTTAGTCCAAATTGCTCCTGAAGTTCAAAATGGCTTTTGTTACAGAGTTTGGTACCTTTGCATATAATGTTATGCCATTCGGTCTGTGCAATGCCCCATCCACTTTCAAAGGGTGATGCAACGAGCTTTCAAGGGTCTGTTGCACAAGAATCTAGAGATTTATCTCGATGATCTTGGTGTGCATTCCTCTCAAGATAAGCATCTCGATGCCCTTGAACAAGTTTTCATTCATTGTCGAAGGTTCAGAATTTCATTAAATCTCGACAAGTACCTGTAGTGGGTTTCTTTCCTTGCGTAACCTGAATCCAAGATCTAGTCAATCTAGCATCATAGAGACGGAGTTAGTTGTCACGCGTAGGTTCGTTCCCATGAGAGCGATAGTTTTAGTTCAGATTTCAGCATGAATGGAAGGACATTCATCAACTCATTTCTGAAGAGAACCAATCTGCTTTATTGAAATGAGGAAATGAACATGAGGAGCAACTCGAGTTGGTCCCTTCTTATAGTAGAGAGGAGGACCCTGGCCTCTGAATCCTATTGGTCCATTCTTGCCTCTTTTTATTCAAATTAAAAAAAGTGTGAGAACCATCAAAATTGGAGGGAAACCCAACTTTATTCATTGGCCTCCTGGATCTGCTAGATTCTTGGCTATGTCAGAATATGGCAGGGTGGCTCTGATACCACTGATGAGAATTGTGAGATGCTCTGATAATCTAGGGGAGAAAATTCACAAAACAGTCGCAACTCTCTTTCAAGATTCGGATGGAGTTCAGATGCATTCGTTGGGCACTGCCAGCTGAAACACTCCTACAATCCTCCAGAGAGTAGTCAATTACTACTGATCTACATTCATAAAATAATACAGCATTCGACTTAATTTCAACCAAGGTGCGGAATTAAAAGGGAACAAGAAAACTCAGACATATGAAATAAACAGCATAAGCATTCAACATCCAAGATCAGACACAACTAGAAAATAATCTATATTGATTTTCTCTGATTTCTTCAAGGCACTGCATGCGAATCCATGCAGTGCGTTGGCGTGAGAGAAGCACGGTTCTCTCACAAGTAGTAGTCTCACTTCACTAGCGGACAATTGGATCTTCTGATCCTAGATAGAATTATCTTCTTGCACGCAGGTGGAGCTTCTGTCTGTGTTCGTCTTGATTGCTTACTAGCATCAGACTTCTTCAGTGCCTCTTCTCTTTGTTACACTCGGTGTATCATGTTCTGATATATGTCAAGTATTATCCAGTAAGTACGGTCTCTCTATGTAAACCTAAGATTAGAGTGATTATACATCTACAACTAATCAGGGAATTACAAGAGTGGCAGATTAGCCACGACCTAGGAAGTATCTGTTGACGTCATGCCATCAAGTCAGATCTCTGTACTTCTGGGTACTTGCATGATATCTGGTGGTACTCCTTGGAGAGTAAGGACAGAACGGGTTTCGTTTCCACCGTTGGTTTCGTTTACCTCGTCTGCCTTTCTCTCTTGCTGGACCGCAAAGGAATCTCGTTCGTGGATCCTTCGTGTTCGCGAATCGTTTGTGTTCGCGAACCGTTCGTCTTCGTCTCCGTTGACTTTCGTGTTCGCGAAACTCTTCGTGTTTCGTGTCTCCAGATGTTCGAGTTCGTGAACATCTTCGTCAGGTGAAGGGCTAAAAGCTAGCAAGGCTTTGTAATAAAAAACACTTTGTTTCTTCAGCCCAAGCGAACTGGAGGGCAGTTCGAACAATGTATAACGGGGGCGGGAAACACACCAATGCATATGTTCCAAAGGATCAACAGGCTCAACACAAGTTATTATGCGAAAATTGGAGGACTTCTGCAACCAGGGACGAAGCATTGAAACACTATAGGTTGATTAGGCAGTGGTGGCGGATAGCAAAACTGAAGGAGTGTGATGTCTCAGCTTTGGATAGTTGGTTGAGCTGGTGGAATGTCAGAATTGCTCATTGGGGCAATTTCATGGCAGCAGTAAGTTGTTTATATAATGCAAGACCACAAATTTTAATTTATTCTCACCACAAATTCAAATTGATAACCATAAACCATTTTTTATGTTAAATTCTAATATATTTGTGTTTGCATTTGATAGGTGTTGGATAGTAACGTCGCTGCAAATCTCCACGAACCAATTTATCGAAATCCAAACATGGTAGCTGGCTTGCTGGAGAGGGGCAAAAAGATAAAATTTCCTTGTACGATGCAGTTGTCTCTGATATGGCAAATGCTCTTTTGCAAAGTGCAAAACAACATGCATATATTATGGGAAAACATTTGGGAGTTGGACCAAGCTTGAAGAATTTAATTGATAGAAGCTCATCAAAGCATCCATTCAAGCCTACAATAGTAGCACAAACAGTTCAACAGGTTGTCACCGACACTCCAATGTATCACAACAGGGTCAATTTAGAGGGTGAGAGAGAGACCATGCGACAGAAGAGAAGGCCTTCCCTGGTTGTGGATGTAGAGGATGATAGTAGTCATAGACCTAAATTTGTTCATGTTACCAAGGAATGCAAGGAGCGGGGCCGTCCCAAAAAAATTATATTTCAAGCAGAGGGAAGTGTATCTGGGCAAGGTATAGAGGCACCATCGACTTCAAGGGTTCCCCCACAAGAAGGTGACTCCGTGTTCCAAGATAAGCAAGTGGTGGTGGAACGTAAACTACACGACACCTTTTGGGCAATAAGGAGGACTAACATTGGTAGTCGTGTGAAGTGTCTCGGCTGGATATCAAAAAGTGGAAAATGTAATCGTGCAATAAACAATTCATCAAAAGGTACTCCCGCGCCATGTTTTTTCTCAACACGAAGCCATCCAAATGGGAAGTCCCAACAAATGATGTGGTTTTGTAATACTGATTGCACCCATTCTTGGAACCCAGACAAGAGCATTAATCCAACACCAGCAAAACTGCCAAGCATATGGCCTGTCGCTGAAGGAACAAAGTTGGTGCAATCAAAGGTGGACATGTTGACTGCTGCAGGATTTCAATTGGAAGTGAAGTCTGTTAGTGTGAATAGTGCTGCTGGTGTTTCTGGCCCCAAAGAAGCGGCTGGTCCTAGTAGAGTAGAAAATTCCAAAACCCACGATTACAAGCGACCAAGGCATAGGACAAAAGTATCAAAAATAGCACAAGCATGTATAGATAAAGCCCTGACCATGAGTGCTCCTGCGTTGACAGAGAAGGTAGTTAAAGAGTCACAACACGAGATTTTTGAAATTGAGACTGAATCTTCTTTGCAAGTAGGACTTCGTTATGATGTCCATATAAATAGCAATCCCTCATGCACTTGTCCAGACTTCCAAAAAAGACTGGTTGAGAGAAAGCCATATACGGCTTGCAAGCATATATATTTCATATTTTTTAGAATTTTGGGCTTTGATCAGCTAAGCAACATGTTTATTCATCAAGCCACTTTGAGTGAAGCAGAGGTCTTCCAAGCACGCACTATCCCATTGCTTATGTGAAAAAGCCCATGACAGCTTATGTGAAAAACATCATATGGCGTGGTATGAAATGATGAATTATTAATATTAGGCATATTAATATTCACCACCTATATTAACATATAATATTAATATGCCTAATATGTCACGCCTAGCCATATTTTTTGCTTTACACACCATGAAAAAAAAGACTACCATTGCAAAAGATGCTTATGTGCTAAGAAATGCAAGATTGGCAAGAGACTAGCAACAAGACGGAGAATGTCATTTTTTGTATCTGAAAGTTTTGTGTCTTGAGCATACATGACCTTTGAGGCATGCAACGAAAGCAGACATGGAAATTATCAAACCCATGTGAGTATACATTTTTAATACAATAAACTCATTGCGAAATAATCAACATGAACAAATTCACATCGATGGGAAATTGACAACAGATAGGCCATAAGCGATTATCAAGGCAAGCCTAGACTCTAATATCTAGTAACAATACCCATGGGCAACCTCAATGGTTTCCCCAAGTTATGGCTAGTGGCATAATATGTTCCCGATTTTAAGGACAGCTTCCAATGCATTATCATCCTTAAAATGGTGGGGGCCTCTTTGTTGTTAGAAAATACATCTATTTCTCATAAACCATTTCTTGAAGACATGGGTATCTCAATAGAGTTACGCTACTTTTAGATGTGAAGTAATGGTATATTTCATTGGAGTAGACATACCCTAGACATGTTATATTTCACTGATATAGACATACCTTATACATGCATATAGAATGGAAAGATCATTTAATAATATTGCCAAAAATAGCTTATAGTGGGTGGACTCTACTAGTGGAAAAAGCTCGCTTCGAACACATAAAAGCTCGCCTTTGAAAGCTCGCCTAGAAAAGCTCGCTGCAAAAAAGCTCGCTAAAAAATCACACCCAGGACGGTGTAGGGCGGACGTGGAGAGGGAGCACAGGGAGGGCAAAGGGAGCGCATGTGGGGATGACGCAAGGGCGGGGGCATGGGGAGGGTGCAGGGAGGCATGCAAGGGAGGGGACGTCTCTCTCTCTCTCTCTCTCTCTCTCTCTCTCTCTCTCTCTCTCTCTCTCTCTCTCTCTCTCTCTCTCTCTCTCTCTCTCTCTCTCACACACACACACACACACACACACCATCGGTCGCCCGTCATCGACGAACACACTTTGCTAGTATAGTATAAAACTATTTGTGTGATTGTGTGTGTGCCGACAAAAATGTCGGCATAATATGTCACACACACACACACACACACACACACAGGAAAAAAGCTCAATAAAGCTAAAAACTAAATACGTTTGAGGATTTTTTTTGTCATGGTTTTATTTGTGTGTGACATTTGTGCCTATGCATGGGGTAGGAGGATGCACCCATGGTGGCATCGGTGCATCCTCCCACATGAACATCTTTTAGTTCAAAAATGTGGAATGAAATCTTTTATGCATGGAGTAGGATGCATGACATATCATCCATTTTGTAGGGCCCCCCAAAACTTTCATGGTGAAAGGTGTTAAACAAAAGGGACTTTCATTATCAAAGATTTCACTAAATTTGAAAGCCACTCTAAAGATTTTTTAGATTTACATACTTTTCACTAAAAAAGTTAAATTAAAAATGCATGTCTATGAATGGAAAATCGGGTGTGAAGGGCTGGGAAGGCTTCAAACTGCAGGCCTTCTGACCAATCTCCTCTCTTTATTTTATTATGTCACTCCCACACCTTCTCTCTCTCTCTCTCTCTCTCTCTCTCTCTCTCTCTCTCTCTCTCTCTCTCTCTCTCTCTCTCTCTCTCGGGCGTGCAGGGAGGCCGTGCTGAGAGGGCGTACCAAGGGCACAGGGAGGGTAAAGGGAGGGGAGGGTACGTCGAGAGGGTGTAGGCTGGGCGGGGGGAGGGGGCGCAGGGAGGGCAAAGGGAGCGCATGCGGGGAGGACACAAGGGCGGGGGCAAGGGGAGGGTGCAGGGAGTCGTGCAAGGGAGGGGACATCTCTCTCTCTCTCTCTCTCTCTCTCTCTCTCTCTCTCTCTCTCTCTCTCTCTCTCTCTCAACACCGTTGCGTATCAAATAACTAATGTTGTAGATTACCTAAAATAGATTCTTGCTAAAATTTGGCACTTTTCAGTCTATTTTAAAAACATGCACAATATTTTTTATCCAAAAAAATTTAGAAACCTAAAATTCTTAATTAATTCATAGTGTATAAAATTGTGGATAAATACATTTTTTAACATGCAATAATAGAAAACTAAAATTATTAATAAATTGAAACAACTTCCAAAATTAAAAACATGTAAAAATCTACTTGAGTTTAAATTTTTAACCCTAAACCCTCAGCACAATTTCAAATAATGGGATATCTAATTAATATTAATTACACCGAACATAAAGTTGTAAAATGAATTTGTCTTTGTTTAGTTTTAATCTTGTCAATTTAGAAACTATCTTTAAGTCTGGTAGTATTTAACACTAATTTGAGGACCAAGTGAAAGAATATGTTCATCACCCATATATAATGGGCAATGATGAAAAAATTCAATATTTAATTCATCATAATTTATAACATAGTAGAATCTATATCAGATATATTTTCCAATTTGAATACATTTTCACCACGGCCGAAGAGACGTATGTGAATCTTAACTTTTTGGTCACGACCAGGAACGACAATACATTGAAGTCATTGTCTTGCGACAATGTCGTGCCACTCAACATCTAACAAGGAAAAACAACCAACAGACATCATTTCAAAAGAGCTTAGAAGGCGCTCACCAGGTGCATTATGGACATTTGTTTTGTGTCTATCAAATAAAATTAGAGTAAAATTAAAATAATGAATCAAAACAAAATATAATATGAAAAAAAGCCATTAACAACAAAAGGATTAATCAATTTGAAATATTTCATACCAAATCATGGCCTCATATCCATGTGTCTCGTCCTTTAACGCCTTAGCAACAGCATCAGCTTGATTGGTAGAATGGAAAAAAACTATTCGCCACAGCGAGGCAGTTGTGATCTTCTTAAAAGATTTAACAACTTGGAGAATATGCTGATATGTAAAAGCAGATTCATCACCTGATGATCCTCTCAGCCTATATCCATAGGGGATATCAGCAATAACAAGGGTATATTCTTTTTTGGGCGCAATTTGCACAATATTTTTCACATCGCATGTGAAGACGGCCCAATGCCATATGCGAAGAGGATCTCTAGGAGAGGTAAATGATCTGAGGAGCATATCAACGGTGAAACTCACATCCATCAGACTTCGCCTCTCCTTCTCCAAGCAGGCCAAATCCATATGAGCCAGAAAATTGCCTAGAATAGGAAACTCCAGAGACCGAGGATTCGCTCTGGATTTTTGATAGCACCAATAAATAAGCTTGTCAGTTTATGTACGCAAATACGAATTCGAGATGCATACATAATCATGAACATGATATGTTATTTGTAAGAGAGAATTCGTAACAACTCACAATATTCTTGAATGCAATATAGAATTGCTTCAAGGCCTCTTTGGAACTAGATTGGGGATAGTCCATCAGTACTTGCTCCCAAGACTAGCAGTTTAGTTGGATCATCATATGTGCCTACATCCTCATATACGTCTTGTGCCTGAAACAAAAAATATGGACTTAAGCAAACACGATTGCCAAGATAAACAAATCATAACAAACAAGAAGCAACAAGGAAATCGAGAGATCGATACCGCGTATCGATCTGAGGTATCAACTTCTTGTCAAATAGCAGAGATCGATACCGGATATCAATCTTGGGGATAGTTGTTACCAGAGATCGATACCGTGTATCGATCTGAGGTATCAACTTCCTTTGAAATACCAGGGATCAATATTGGGTATTGACTTGCAGTATCATAGATGCGTTTAAATTAAAATTATTGATATACACTTACTGCTCAAACTCGTTCGCCATCTCTTCAAGAGACAAATTTAGCGATTTCACGCACGAAAGAATGGAGATTATAATCTTCTCATCCTTAATTCCTTGCATTGTGCGCCAGTCGGTGAACTTCATGTCATCTGGAAGCGTTTTAATAGAAACGTCAGTTGTTTGATCCTTCTTGCATAGAGAAATGGAGGGGTCATCTTTGGTTTTGGCCTGCCTTTGGCCCTTTATCTCTCGATTTTCCAACAATGTGAAAATTTCATCTTGCAGATCCCAGATCATGGGTCTCTCTCACTTCAAGGGGTCTCGTACAGGTCACTGGATCAATAAGAGGCCTTTCAAGTTGCTTGATGTGCAGCTTCATGGTCTTGGGGCTGACTAACCTTTCATTTTTTATCTTCTCACGGATGAGGTTTTGCTGAGAGTTTAGAACACCAACACCAAGGCCAGCCCCAGGAACTTCAGGTGCATTTGTCTCCTGGCTCGACCTTGCAACTCCTTCAGCCATTGGTCCCTTTCCTTTAGGACAAGACATCTTTCTGTGTGCGCGTGGTTCCGACTCAACATTGTCTCCCTCGACAGCAGCCACTGAGGCAGAAGCCTGCTTGCTATGTGGCATGTACTTTCCAAAAACGTGTATCAGGTTTGCATCATTTCCAATACACTCAACTATCTCCATGCTTAACGAGGAAGGGAGGCAATTCTCGACATTGCAATTGCTTTCAAAAAAGCAGAGCTCCCTGAACGAGCCTTTATTCTCAGCCTTAAACAATATCTTGGAATCGTCATCCTCGTCATAATTGATATCAAGTATTTGACCAAGCATTTTGGTTCACCAAAAGCAGCTATACCTTTATTTTCGGACATGACGAAGCATAGTTTATCACCTTTTATGATAACAGCCCACTGATATGCCTCGTATGAATGAAAATTGATCTCTTCAGAAATTTCTCTACCGTTGTCCTTTTAGGCTGTGGATTATAACGCACGGTAGAAACTTTTGATGGTGAGTCACCATCACCTCCTGGATGACCCGTCCTACGCTTCTTATGCCTTGCTTTAGAGTAACAAATCCTTCTGAGACTTTAAATTTGATCCTTTGTGTGGGTTTGTTGTTACAACAAGGATTAACATGAGAAAGTTATTGAATGGTCAATAAGATTTCTTTTGTGTCGGTTATTTTCAATAATCATACACGAATACTAACCATTTTTGAATTTTTTGCTAAAAATATAGAAAAAGAACATGAAAATTTGTCAAAATGCCTTTCTAAAAAACACTAAAGCTCCTTTAGTTTCTCACTAAAATTTTACATATTGATACTGCAAATCGATACCGCGTATCGATTTCAGGTATCAAATGGCAAAATTAGTAGAGTTTGAAAAACAATTATCACAATTGAGAATTTTATTTTTTATTTCTATCCAGAGAGAGCAACATGATACGAGGAAACGATACGGCGTATTGAGCTTGCGTACCATTTACCAAAATGAAATGACAAATCGATACCCGATATCGATTTGTCGTATCACCTTCAACCGTATTTTGAGCCCATCAATTAAGTAAAATCTACCGAGATTCATAACTATCATCGAGACTTATATTTATTTAAACATTTTTTTCATAATCGAAGACTTTGCTTCTACATGAATCTTTGATTACAGTAAGTCACTTTTAACAAATGATACGACGTGTCGGTACGCGGTATCAATATGTCGTATCGTTGGCAGTATATGATACCCGAGAACGATACCGTGTATCGATCTCTAGTATTCGATGCTCGAAATTTATTATATAGAAATGCATAAAATGAATTGATCTTATTGAAACACAAATTCTACATTATTTTAAGAATCTCAAATGCTTCTTGGTTTCCAAGGGGAGGCTCGAACCTGAGACCAAAGAAACTTTGGATGTCAAGCTAACCAACTGAGCCAACCCCGTTGGGCTAAGAATCTCAAATGACACAAGTCATGAAAAAATGAGTCATTACTGAATATGGAAATATTTTCAGATAAAGGTATCTTAAATGGCTAAAACATCTTAAAAGAATCAAAACATTCTATGCTCCAAAAATATTTATTCGAGTACCAAGCCATTTTCTCGGAATCTCCCTAATGGTTTATCGCTGTGAAAGAGCTCGCTGTGATAGAATAATTGCCCGTGTCGTTAGCGTCTATTGTGTGTGAGCGATGATCAAAGGCGAAAATATACTGCCATGAAAACAGAAGAATGCTATGCTCCCTAGGTCACATGGGAGAAAATGGGACGTGATAAACTTTATATAGTGGTGAACTCCAAATTCTACAGGAATGGATTTATAAAAAATTCAAATCCATTGATTGATTTTAATGTTTTTTGGAGTCCGCAATTGAGAGTATAAGGGCCTTAAAATTTTCATTTTAATCACCTTGGTTTGTGTTTTTCTTTGCTCTTTGGGCAGCTTGTTTTCACTATTACTATGTGACAAAAGTCCCTTGGTCCCAACTAAACCAAATTACTCTAAGTCAGCTTGCCTTTTAGTTTTTTCTCAAGCAACTTGACTTTTACATGATATTTCTTTTCAGTTGGACCGCCACAAGAATGTCTATTGTGCTTCAAGGCACATTTATGTCTATAAACTATTAAAATGAGACATTGAAAGCCCTCATTATTTAATTACATTTTTTTTATCTATCCTGACTTTGATATCAATGCAAGTAATCGCCTATAACCTTATCAACTACAGCTTAGAATGTGGCCTGCTCATCTTTTCATGATCTCTTCTCTATATGTCCCTATTGATATCCTAGGTTGTAATGTTGTGAGTACTTCAATTTCTTTTCAAAACGTCCACTTCATCCAAAGTGTAAGTCGTTTCTCGCTTAAACTTTGTCAAAGCCTGGTCATAATCTTCTACCATATTTGGGATAATTTTATTGAGCTACCACTTTTTCAAGAACTCATGCTCGTTTTCTAACTACATAACTGCTATTGATACTCAGGTTGTAACAAATTAAATCTATCCATGAGCTAATGTATTTGATCCAGCACCTTATCGTTTGCCTACCTCGTTGGAAGAATACTTCATATAGTTGCATTGAGTTGACATTTGAAAATTTGTGAACTGTTGTAATGTTCGAGTGATCCCTTCTAACACTTGATACATTTCCAGATCCATAGCTTGTGCTCTTGGTGATGAAGAAATGCCTCCCTCAACTAGAATAGTATCTTCTTGAGGGTAGTACTATAAACTTGTGCTCCCAAGAGTTACCAAATTATTTTTACTTCGTTTCTCTTGTTAACACAACAACATTCCCTTGACCTTGATTCTCATTACTCTCATTCACATCAAACCCATGCTTGAAAGACACATGAGTTCATGCTACAATGTCTTCCAATCTCTTGATGAACTATGCCATGTCCTACTCATTATCAATCACAATGCTTGGCAGACGAATCTCCTCTTCCATTTGTTGTAAACCTTGAAAAAGATTTTGTAATATCATCACTGACTAGCACCACCTATCATAAACAGATTGATGTTGACTCCTCAACCTCACCATTAGCTTATCTAGTAAAACCTTTGGTTACATTATAATTAAAAAACCTCTAAATGTAGACAAATATTATCCTCCAGTTCAGCATGCTCTCCCATATGTAATCTCAACAATTGAGCAGCCGACATTGCTTGTTACTCCCTTTAATATTTGAATTTCAGAGTGTCTTTTTATGGAGAGGAAGTTAGGAAACAATTATGCACGTAGACTTGGCACAATTTTGACATTTGGTTGCAAGCAAAGGTTGATCCTGAGCCTGTAGCCCCAACTTGCAGATAGTGGGACTCAGAAAATAAACCTGAGAGCTCGTATTCATGGTTGATTGAATTGATGAAAGTTTGATAACAGACGACACAATAAATGGGAATTTGGCTTGCAAAAATAACAGACTGCATAGAACTGTTTGTAAAATTTTACTAAGATAAAGTAAATCTCCCTGTGACATGGACTCTGTTCATGCAGAGAATATTGGGGGAATCAGTGTTCTCACCTCATATAGGCTGAGGCTCACATCATATAGGCTGAGGCCACATCTAATTTCCACATTACAACAGATCGAGAGAGAAATTTCGACAATTCCACAACTGGCACTATATACAAATGCAGACCACCCTCTCGTTTTTATGAACATGATAGTGCATCAAAATATGATTGGGTTGCGTCAAGATGTAAGCACTATAAGATTACATCCAGGCAAGCAATCAATTGTGTTACTTCAGCAGGAGTGTTATAGTGCACCATAGAGATTCTCACAACTCCGTCATCAATTGTGTTGCTCAGCAATTTATGCTCTTCAGTCAATCTGGCAACCAGTCGATATGCATACATGTGGCCGTTCCGGATCGCATAGCCTGCTTCACAAAGTTTCTGAGAGATCTCAGATGACGTCTTGCATTTGTGAATGAAGCTGATGGTGGGGACACGAGTCTCTACATTAGAGTGTCTTGGCCCAAGTATGATGACGTCCTCATTACTTTTAAGGTAGGAAATCAGCATTTTTTGCAAAGGCTGCTCCAACTGTGTTGCAAAATCAAAAGCAGCTTCTATGACTCCTCTGTTGATGAGGGGACTAGTTCTCAGCATCAATTCAAAGACTTCTGAATCTACAGCCTGCTTCTGCAATTTACTCTCAGTATCAAGTACTTCTCCTGTTAGCTTAGAATCTTCTGAGGTTTCTTGATTTCTTCCTAATCTAGCCAAAAAATTTATGTAAAGCGCAAGAGCGAGAATACCTGCACATCCTTCATGACAGACCCCTCCCAGCTCGAACTTTTTGGACAAATCTCCAGAGCTGATGAAATCAAAATTCGGCGCCACCTCTTTAACATCCATGAATGCTTCCATTGTGCCGAAGAGCACAGCCATATGAGGGCCATACACCTTGTATGTACTGAACACATACCAATCTACCCCCCACTTTGCCACGTCCAAAGCACGGTGAGGCGCATATGCCACACCGTCAGCCACAACCCTAACTTTGCTACACCCTACTCGCTCTTTTACGTATCTGACAACCTTTTCCAGATCCAGCACCTCCCCCAGCAAATTAGAAACATGCGTTACTGCCACGATCCTAGTGCGAGGTGACAGAAGCTGCCCTAATTCATCCAAGTTTGATTCAAAACTTTCATGATTCAACAACCAGAACTTCAAGGAGAGGCCCGCTTGTTCGGCCATGCGCACCCACGGCGCCACGTTGGCCTCGTGATTTGCTTCATGAACAATCACTTCATCCCCTCGCTGCAAAACACGGCCATAGCAAATCCCCAGCATGGCTAGAAGCTGAGAGGTGGAAGCGCCAAAGGCGACATCGCCCTGATTGTCCGCATTCACAAAAACCCTAACAAAATCACGAGCAGATTTGATGACATGTTCAGCTAGGGTGGAAATGGCATACCTGGAGCCGGGCTGTGCGTAGCAAAAGCGCATGTATTCAGCCATGGCATCGATCACCACCGCAGGGCATTGGCTTCCACCCGCATTCTCCATGAAAACAAGAGACTTCTTCTGCTTCTGCTTCTGCTGAGGCAAAACCCTAAAGAAGGGAAACTGCATCCGCACAAGATCATAAGGATCATCGACATTCATGGCTGCAGGCGCCTGCAATGATGCCAAGCAGCTGCTCATCGCCTGCTGCTGCAGCACAGACGAGTCGATGGTTGCAGAAAAAAATGTGGTGACAGGAAGGCTGTAGATTACCATCCCCAAGCCTCTCTCTCTCTCTCTCTCTCTCTCTCTCTCGCTCTCTCACTCTCACACACACACACACACACACACACACAAACCATTTATATAATCTATCTCTCTCTATTTATTACCCCATTTCTATATGAGTGACCAATCGGGTTGGTTGAGTCGGTTAGCTTGACATCCAAAGTTTTTTTGGTCTTAGGTTCGAGTCTCCCCTTGAAAACTAAGAAACATTTATGTATGAGTGTGACCATGATTAACATCCAGGAGTGTGTTAGTGGTGGGCCACATTCATGCTAAGAGTTTTGAGAGGCTTTCAAATAGCCGCTACATCTTTTCAAATAATGGATGCACATGTTTTTAGTGCTCGCAGGCAAAAACACTTCTTCAACATGTAAGAGGGATGCATCATATTGCATAACCACCCATTCTGGTGGTTGGCCACTATGCATGTGCCCAGCGCATCTCTCTCTCTCTCTCTCTCTCTCTCTCTCTCTCTCTCTCTCTCTCTCTCTCATGAATGGTACCCAATGTTACTTTACTTCACTTGGTATGCATTACTTTACCCTCTATGATTTTTTGGTGGGAAAATTTTAAACCTCCAAGTACATATATTACAACCTCAACAGTTGAGATCGTCTGCATTCCATCCTACGGCCACGGTCGGTTGCTTCTCCTACACAAGTTTAGATGAAACTCACCTATTTGAAGGAGGCAGGCTTCTTCTTCCATCTCCCACACTCTTCCTCTTTTCTCTTCTCTTTGCTTCTCTCTTTCTCCTTTTGGCGAAACAAATTGTGGATCACCATTGCCTACATTTCAACGAGTGGAGACAAATCTACAATCGCATCGGTAAGTCTCTTTATAACCTATCTTTTCTTGCAATAGATTTGCTAGTATCAAAGAAGTGATTGTTTCAATATCATGCGTCGTTGCTAGTATATGCATTTATAATGGATTCACGGATGAGCAAAGCATGCTATCCATCGCTGCTAGCATTATTACTAGCCATTGCGACTACCACCAGAATCTTGGATAGATAGTAAAATCGCTATCATAAATTGTTGAATAGCATCCCATCGTTATCAGTAGGGCATCACTTTATCATATCTTATTGTTGCTCATTTATAATAAAGCAAGCCATCACTGCCAGAATGCTAGTATGCACTCCATCGCAGCCAGACACTATTAAGGAGTCCATCGCTGCCTGATTCATTAGCATCATTGCTTACCTTCTATAGTATATACTACGGATAGTAAACTGTTGAATATGAATGCTACTCCGTCGCTACTATATCAGCGATACTTCTACTTTATGTTCTGATTATGAGATGCTACATTTGCACAAGACTATTTGAGGTGCACCATCGCTACTTTTCCAGCGATGGAATGCCAAGAGTCTGATAATAGATAATGTCTAACAAAATGCCATATATCGTTCTCTTTTTGTTACTATGAAGAGCTCTGTGACAATGAGATGATTGTTGATGTTTTTTGCCACGATCTCTGTCTCTCACAGTCTAGCAGCAAAATAGCAAAAGGTAGTACGAAGAACATAATCGTACTGATAATTTCCGATAGACAGCAAGTATAAGGTATGTATATTGCTCTCAATCCTCTCGCTCTTCACCATGCAAGAGCTATTAGCTACTTTACAATTATAGAAGTGTGGCTAACAAACCGTATACATGACATTCCTTTCGTGCATATGACTGTGCAAATAATATACATAGAAATGGATACGGAAGTAAACGTTTCTCAAGTACAATCCAAGAATCATTTATGTCTACTATTCAGGTGAGTACTTTATGCATACTTCAGTCCTTCCGGGTTATTTTTGGAAAAAAGAGAAGCATAACGAGTTTGGTGACAACGTGAGAGACTACTATAAATAGGCAGAGTGATTCCTAATGGTCTCTGTTTGAATACATCCCATCTCCATCATGCAGTATCATGACAAATAGAGTGAATACTTATCATAAGATACATGGTAAGCCTCTTTAGTCATAAACTTATTTGCTTTAAAGTACATAGACTTGTATAAATGTCATTTTCGTACGCATATTATTGAGTTTTCTGCTTTCTACGTCACGATCAAAGTTATTTTTAATAAAAACGATAAAATAGCTTGCGAACTCTTGTATAGCATGGATGTGTTCAAGAAGTTACGTGAACTATGTCAGAAATGGTGAACTCCTGCAACTTTGTCGCGGCACGAACAAGACACGAAGGTCGAACGAGAACAATTTGCGACAGTCAACGTGTCTTTGACTCGAAGCACGAACGATTCACAAATTATTCGTGAACCATAAACATGCCTCCAAGACCGCAAACCGAAAAAGGGACGCAAAACAAAAACTATGAAAAGAAACAAAAAGAACGAGAGCAAACGGGAGATTACGAAACAAACGAAGAGAAATCTTTCGCGCTGCCAACTGGCAGCTCAATGGGCTTCTCGCCCAGCTGAAACGAATAGCAACGACGGAGACTAACTAACTAGTTGATTAGCGTTAACTAGTCTTGTGATTATATGTTTAGCTATCTTGTAAAACTCCACACAGTGGAGGTATAAACGATCCTCTCTAGATCATAACAAAGAAGAGAGTGGATATAGAGATCTGTAAGAGACAGAGAGAGAGAGACGTAGTGAATAGAGTAAGAAAGCAAAAATACCATAGTTGTGCATGAAAGTCTGCCAATGAGAATAATACAGCGTAAGAGCAGAGTGTCAATCCGCCAACGAGCGAGATACAAACGATCTCGCTCCAAAACCAAACTGATAATATACTCGCTCTATTTTCGTGTATCTCTTTGTCTTGTGTTGTGTGTCTTGATTGATAGAGTAGAATGTGTTCTATGATGCGTAGTCGCGTGCCTGGGATCCCGTAAGAGCTTCTGCACGAAAAGAAAATTTAAAGACAGAAAATTGTTCGCGAATCAGAAGAGAGAGAAGACGAACACGAAACAGTCTCTCGTTTTTGCGACATGGTAACAGAGCCGATCTGTTATCACATTCAAGATCATACATCATAAATTGACATCTGCACAATGGCTACAAGATCATCTATTGATTTTCTCTGATTCTTCAAGCACTGCATGCAGATCCACGCAGTGCGTTGGCATGAGAGAAATACAGTTCTCTCACGAGTGGATGTCTCGCTTACTAGCAGACTTGTGGATCTCTATGGATCCTGATCACAGAACTCGTCTCGCACGTAGGCGGACTTGTTGTCTGTATTTCATCCTGATTGCTTACTAGCATCAGACTACTTTTTCTGTATCTTCCTATTTCAAGTATCATCCAGTAAGTATATAGTCGTTCTATGTAACTTTAAGATTAGAGTGAATAAACATCTACAACCAATCAGGAAATTACAAGAGCGGCAGATTAGCCACGACCTAGAGTGTATCTGCTGACGTCATGCCATCAGATCAAACATCTGTACTTCTAGGTACTTGTATGATCTTGCTGGTACTCTTTGGAGCGTGAGGGCAGAAAGGGTTTTGCGACGTTTTTCATGTCGCGTTGTTGGTTTCGTTTCCATCGTCTGACTTTCTCGTGTTGGACCGCAAAAGATTCTTGTTCGCGAATCTTTTGTGTTCGTGTCTTTTCGTCAGGTGTTCGCGAAACTTTTGTGCTTCGTGTCTCTTGACTTTCGTGTTCGCGAACATCTTCGTCAGGCAGAGGGCTGAAAGCTAGCAAAGCTTTGTAAATAGAAACGTTTTGTTTCTTCAATTCAACCATGGCTATAGTTAACACCACCCATATAGGTGTCATATTAGATTTATGGTGAGATACGACTGGAAAGCATGGATATGCTCAGGAGTATGGATAGTAGTGCATGACTTATATCTCGAAACAAGGCTCACATGGGTTAGAACGGCATGGATTTGCCCTAACACCAGCACACGTGTCCACACCATGTCTTTTAGCTAGTTAAAATATATACGGTTAAAATTGTTCATACTCTGTTTAAAACATTATAAATTGATATGGACCAATTGCCCATAAACTGATCAGCATGGCACAAGCCCTGATACGGTAATATTAGGGCTTGGCCTATCACTAAACAAAACTTTCTGTTGTTTGGGAAGACAAGACTATGATTTAAAAATGCTATTTATGTTGTTAAGTGGCATAGCTTCTTTTGGACATGGATAACAACTGATGCTCAGCTATGACACCTGCCTTCCCCACTGTACTAACTCGTGCGGTTTTGTGTTGTGGGATGGTGGCAGGTATCAGCTGGATGTTTTGAAAGTGGTTATGCTTTATGGTGCTTTTCAGTACTGTATTTTACTTTTCAGCTTTATGTAACCTTGTTGGAATATGAATAAAGGCTTCGAAGGATTCAATCTTGCTTTGTCAAGAGGAACTACGTAAAACTGTGTAACTCTCTCTCTCACACACACACACAAGCACTTACTTTTGGCATAGAATGAGCTTCTGAAAGTGAATGTCCACAATTGATGAACAGCGCTGGATTTAAAAAAATAAAAATTGTTCCTACCCCCAAAAACAGCCTAAAAATATGCAAAAAAAAAAAGGCCAAAAAAGGTGTTTGTGTCTGTGAAATTTGTGAATATAAATCTGTGAAATTTGTGTCTGTGAAATGAGAAAGGTGTCTGTGAAATCTGTCAAACTATTTAAGTCTGTCCAAATAGTAAAATGTGAAATCTGTGTCTATAAAATGAATCTGTGACATGAAAAATCTGAGGGCCATTCGGTAATTAATTAATTAATTAATTAAATAGAGGAACCATACCACGATTCATGACCGTGGTACGGTTCACCCCACAGTTCCCAGGACCCACATTTCTGAGAACCGTGGGTTCTATGATTCCAAGCCATAGATGCAATAGAACACATTCCACTACATCTGCTCATTCCGGAATGCTATTATAATTTTTTAATTAAACGATACATCCCTCATAAAAAATTCTTTTTTGCTGCTAAAACCAACTTTTTTAGGTTGTAAAATAACTTGCAAGTACATTTACAAACCAATCAAAACATTAAAAAAATTAAAAAAAATATGTCGGTTCCATTCCTATACTTTGCAAGCTTTCCCGGCCATTAGCTTTCCAGTTTTCTAAGGACCAATTTCACTGGCTTTCTGGGGCCGACAATTTCTAGGGATCTCAATTTAAACAATTTTTTGGAAATTTCACTGGCTATTGTAAGGTGTGATAGGTCAAGCTTCATGGATGTCGGTTTCACTCTAGCAATCGTACACTATGCATAGCCTTGGCAATATCACCAATAAACTAGGGCAATATCACTGGCTTTTCGACAATTTCACCAACTATACATTTAATAGTATCTAGCAAAAACAAGGTCTTATGGTGCTTAAACAAGGTCAAATGCCCCATGAAAAGCCCTAGATTTTGAACCCTATATTGCAACAACAACAAGAAAGGGGGGGTGCACATCCCATTGCATTATGGGACAAAATCCCAAAACGTGTTCCGAAAGGTGCAACATAGTATTCCCATTCCTTTGGCAAGTGATCTTAATTTTCAGATTGGCAATTTCCATAGCAAGTAATGAACCGTAGCATAGAACTTATCTACTTCTGATAGGTAAACCCTCCCACAGTGGGCTAATCGTCTTCCTCCTCATAATTTCTACGTATTTTGAATTTCCAGCATGCAATGGTGAGGTCAACATGGCAACACAAATGAGGTCATCCCAAAAACCCACTCATCCACAACTTAAGCACCACTATGATCCCTTTCCATGTTGAAATCGGCTGAACCAACTCTCTTGATGTGCATCTCTTCTATATTCTCAAGTACGATAAGTCCACTTGTTGTTGTCTTTTGCAAATCTCCAAAACATCTCACACAAGTCAATTCCAAAGTCAATTGCAAATACTAATCATCGACACCTCCTATGTGCTTGTCTCCACTTGTTCTTGTTGTCCTTCTCGTTGATAATTCTCATTAATCTCCTTTGCCACATCATAAACCTCTTCAACTTTTTTATCTTAAAGCTTACTTAAAACAAATCCCCCTTTGGTATGATAGCCATTGTCTTCAAGACGTTACTAGGCTAATTCAATTATTCTCAAATGTCCTCTTGGGACATTTCCTTCATAAGGTGGGATAGTGCTTTAAAGATTAGCTCACCAATGATTCTCACCAAATTGGTGTCATCAACTGTCATTCCATCTACCCAATGCAATAGTGAAGTAGATTGTCTAATTGCACCATAGTATTTGCAAAAATTCCCAATTCCTGCTAGTATCATCTCCATAATTCAATGCGTATTACTTAAACTATGAGGAATCAACTAGTTGCCTGGCTAGTTCACTCGTTTTGCTCAAGTTTGAATCTCTTATGTGCACTTATCAACCCCTTTTTTCTGTTGCTCCTACTTCACAATTGTCTACACCGAGCCATGTTGCTTATGCCAACAATTGGCCCAATTTGCCCACAATCAATCGTCTGCCTATAGTATTGAGCTTGCAATCCCTCACCCCCTATGACCATCTATAAAGTAGGCACAAAATACACAAATTCAAGTAGCAATATCAACTCCAACATAGATGAAGATTATATATGTTGTACGTGATTTATGATTTTCAATAAGACATTGATATGTTTTAATACGAACTTTTCCACATTTATTACAAAGACATTAGTGATATGGATGCTACACTACATAGGACCTAGATAATGTAGATGCTAAAGAAGGTACTACACGAAATCATGTCATATAGGAGATCACAAAAATGCATATGTTGATTGCATAATTAAATATTATCAATGCCTTACAATACGCTAAAACATAAAATAAATGTTGTATAATCAAAAATAGCTATCACATATAAAGCTATGTCAAGCTATAATTATGGACTAAAAATGCCAAAGAAAAGGCACTCCATAACCTCCATCAATGATAGCATGTTTCTACAAGAAGAGTTGTTCAATGGGCAATGTGTTGCATGAAGTGAAAGATGTCACAAGGTAACTACACACACCAAGCCAACTTGAAGAATACCAACATAGAGATTGTGATACACTGAATTTTATAATTGTCAATTTTATTGACCATTCTGTCAAAAAGTCAGTGGTTTTGCTAATTGATTCAGTACTTGTTGGTGGAGTTGTCACTTATTTATGCTGTTATTTATCATGGTACTGTCACGATATGTCGACAAGGCCTATTTGAGGCCCAGTTCTAAGATCAAGATATAACATACATGGCATTGGCTATGAGCGTTTTTATTACTAAAAGTCCTTATATATTTTTGGAGGCACCTTTTTTGGCTTATCGACACTCTATGTTGAGTCGTTCCTAAGCTTAAGTTATACTTATGTTGGCATTCAAAGATAGCAAGCTATTATCCAAAGTTCCAATGTTGTGCTAACTACATGGGTGGAGGCCATTTAATTGTGGAGCAGGCCTAATGCTAAGTAGCCTAAGTTAAAGATATATCTATGGGCTGCCTTGTATTAAGGATAATGTTCGAGCCCACATGAAGTTTTAAGTGCCAACTATTTGAACCTACAGTCGGCATTTGTACATGAAAAATTATTGTTCATGGTAATATTCGAGCTCCTAAATGTCGTGGGCTATACAACTTATTCATTAGCTACATTTAAGGCCAGGCCTAAGGTTAATGCATTGCTTACATGTTGTCTCTATGGGCACTCCTTGAAGTTAGAGTGCAAGCATGCATTAGTGCCTTACACTAATGTCTATATTCGACCAGCCTCTATGTTTAGCTAGCATCCAGATTCGCATTCGCGGCTGACTTCTGTTTCGAGCCCTAACTGCGTTTCGAGCCCTAACTGCTTGCTTTTATGTTCGAACCAGTTTGAAACGAATATTTATTCTTCGTTGCTAAGGCAGCCAGAGAAGCAGATTGGCGTCTTTCCCCAGACGAATATTTCTTCTTCGAGCCAGTTCGAAGACCGATTAGAAGTTCTCTCCTTTAGTCAGTTTGAAGGATTCGAGCTCTCTCACTCTCTTTGAATGCAGCCAGCGTATTCTCCAAGTATGTTTCCAGCGATAGGCCGTCGGATTCCTTTCTGTTTAATCGATCTCCTCTTTCTATCTGAGGGATGAAGACTGCTATGGTGTTATGAAAAGGAGCGATAGATATCATCTGACAACCCTGATTTTCTACGGAAATATTTTCCAGCGCAGCTCTGAAGGAATGGTTTTAGCCATGAATATCTTCCAGTGACTGTCGTGAGGCAACTGTTGTGAGGCAGATTCAGATTTTGTACCCTGCCTTCAACTGTTCTGAGCCAGGATCCAACGATCTTCTGTTAACATTGAAACAGTTTCTTAGGCCAGAATTCGAGATGCAACGAATTCGGAATGTGGCAAAATATCGGGCAGGTTTTAGATAGCCATCAGCGCACCTCCACGTATTCAGAATGCAGCGAAGGCATGAAGGCCTCTTGCAGCGACAGTCTCTCTATTCGAATGAGGAAGATTCGAATTACTCACTCTTTCTCTTCGAAGCGTTGGAAGTGTTCTCTTCCTTCGAATACTATTCCCTTGGCAGCTCCGCCTACTCTCTCTTTTCGAGCTATCAAAACACCAGCAAACAGTCAGAAGATAAATGTTTCAAACAAATGATTTGAGCTAGCGGGCTGCCGTCACCTAGTTGACGATCCATGGTGCTACCTTCATGACAAAACTCGTTATGGGTCAAACAGTTATCTCTACCTGAACCTATCTACTTTCTATTACAACAGGCAAGTTAGAAGTGGTCATCTTTAGTCCCGAACTATCGATGTTTGGAAGCGCTACTTATCAAATGGCAGTGTTAACTTTCAACTTTGATCCTTCTCAGCGTAACCAAGAGTTGGCAAATTATACTCTCCTCTGATGTCAAGCGAGAGATATGACATGGCTATTCCTCAATCATCTCCTTCAGTCAAACTATTGTTGAAT